>APFE031149518.1:102015-124433 GCA_000404065.3 Pinus taeda
TACTTATGTTAAGGAAGAATGGACAACTTTACTTTTATTAGTGCAAAAAATCTTGACTTGTGAGGGAAGGTTTGGAGTTTTATATGTTTACCATGCAAAAGTCATGATGCATTTCTTAGGAGAAGATATTAACCTTCCATATTTTCTACTCTCAAGTCTTAGAAAAATGTGTTCAACTGTCCAAAGGAACCCAAGAAACATTGAATCACATCTGTATCATCATGGTCTTGTTAAGATGTTAGTTGAGGAACAATTGAAAGCAAACATAGATACCTGGGAGAGATTTCTTGTGAGAAACCATTTTGAAGAAGCAGGAGAAACCTCTGTGCCTAGAAAGAGTAGAAGAAAAAGAAAAGAGGCTACCCCTGAAACTGTTGTCCAAGAGAAAACTGTCCAAGAATAGATTGAAAAAGAAACTGATGTACATCATTCTGAACATGAAATTGATCTTGAGCATGTTGTGGACATTGATCAAACAGCTCAAAGAGTCATCACAGAAACCCTTTCAGAACTTGCCAAAGAAGTTGCTCAAAAGAGAATAGAGAGAAGGAAGAAACAAAAGAAAGATAAAAGCAAAGCTGTAGTCCAAGAAACCTACCTCACTCCTGAGAATTCTAGTGAGGAAGACACTCGGCCCTTAGCTCAAAGAATGGCCAAACTCCATGAAACTGCCGTTTCCAAAAAGGTGGAAAAACAGAAGCAGAAGGTTCAAAAAGAAAAACAGAGCACTACCACCGTGAGAAGGAGCAGAAGGATACAAGATAAAGTAGGGGCCACAAAAGGTAAAAAGTCACTCATCATTGACTTGAGCACACCTGAAAAGGTTGCTACATGTCCTCCACACGCTGAGTATGTTGAGACTAGTCCTCCACGTGAGGAGAGTCCTTTTGAGCATGAACCTGAGCATGAACATGGATCTGAATTTGAGTATGAACGGAGTCCAAAGAAGTCACCTGAGGTTGACTCGGATCAACAGAAAGTTTATAATTATTTGGAGACGTTGGAGCAAGCAGCTGCTGGCCCGAGCAATGTTCAACCTTTGGAGCAACAAGTTCACTCATTAAAACAGGAAATTTTTGAGATTGAGGTTCTAAATCGCCATATCATGGAAGAAAATGAAAAATTGAAAGAGCAAGCTAAAATGGATAAGTTGATCCAAGATAACACCATGCTTCATATGGGTCTGTGGCAAAAGGAAAACAAAAAGCTCAAGAAAAGATGCAGGAAATTAAATAGAGCTTTGATCAATTTAAAATTCAGATGTCTGATGAAAAGACAAAGAACCACTTTCTAATGGCATTAGACACCATTCATGCTGCTGCAAATAAAAGGTAAGAAAATCACTTAAAAGACCAATGATAATGTTTATCTCTTCCTAACTCTCTGCCTCTAACACATAGTACTGTATAAGACACGATTAGGAAGTAGCTAAAGATAAGTCTAAGAAATGATAAAAAAATGAGAAAAATCTACTTTAAAGACTAGTTATACTGTTTTGCTCTTTCTAACTCTCTGCCTCTAACACATAGTACTGTGTAAAGCACGATTAGAAAGTAGTTAAAGATTAGTCTAAAAAGTACCCAAAGCCGGCTGCAAGTTATTAGTATTCTGATCTCTAAAAGATAGTCAATTTATAATAAAGAGACCATTCATATGTTAGCAGACAGATTTGAGAAATAAAACTAAAAATCAGCTATGAAAATAAAGTAAAGGCAGCAAATTTGAATCTGTCAACTGAAACTACCACTAGATATAAAGCAAATACATAAACACACAAGCAATCACGGGTTAAAAACCTGCAAAAGAACAATGCTGATCAGCTTAAAATAAAGGCTGGAAATGAAATAATCATGAAAGTGAATTACTCTGTACATGTGTCAAGAAAAGGAAATGCTGAATGGAAATAAGGAAATGTTGAACATAAAATACTATACAAGGCTAACATGAACAGTGGCCCTCCATTCATATAACCCAAAGAAGACTCAAGGTATTGAAAACTTCAGAACAACACTGCTTCTATTACTCCATGTGCAGAAAATTACAGTCAAGAGTGCTCGAACAGCACTATTAAAAACAGAGTCTGGGAATGCACTAAAATTATAACAAGTTCATAAAACACAGCAACTAAAAAAGTAACATAAGCGTACGCAGACGCAAGTTTTTATAGGCATCTGAAAGATATCCTAATGCGTACAGCTAAAACTGAAAAATAAACTAACTGTCATGCGTAATTAAGGTTCAATAAGACGTCATAAGCTTGCGTGGATGAGCTGGAGGTTCTTGTCGTTATGGGCATTGAATCCAGAGTTGGATTATGTCCCCCATAACCTGCGTAACACGGACAAGTCACTGTTTGAACTGACGTGACCCAACAACTTACGTATCACCGTTAAGCTGCCTTTGTTGACTGTAACTTGACCCTTGTTGACCGGAGGTAGATATGACGTGGATGGCTGAACAAATAGCACAGGAACCTCGAGCACCTTGATTCCTAAGTGCCCATGTGGCTCATTTGGCAAAATGACACGTGGAACCTTGAGATTAACAAAAAGGCTGTGGGATCATCAGATGGCTGCGAAATGAGCAGATGGCTGCGGAATCAGCAGATGGTTGCAGAATGCCTGTAAATATGTCAAAATCTAAACAAAACAGTCACACATTAGCAAAGCTCACTTGATCATGCTTAATGACATCTAATGTAATGATCTGGGTGGTTTTACAGTGAAAATGAGGCAAAAGAGAGAGGTAAGTGATAAAAAACAGTAGGTAATAGTGGATGATGAGGTGTAAGTTAGAGGCTCTACAACGATTCTCCCGAATCTTTTGCAAGTCCATAATCACTTGTTGATATTCAAGCTACTTATTTCTTTTCTCCAAGTACTTTATGATCCACTTAGCCCTCTCCAAGTTGAGGGACAAGGCATTGATGTCCGCTTGCTTCTCTTGGATGACTTCTTTGAGATTTATGCTTTACGGGCCCACATCAGTATCATCACCCTCAATGAGAATGAAGCCCCGCTCACCTAAAGGCCCCTCATCCTGTAATGGCCTCTTTCCTTTGTCCTGAACCTGTTGTGCTGATGACAGAAGTGAGACCCCTTCCACCCCAGGTGGAGATAATACTCGCTTTGCTGCTGCGAACAACTGTCTAGTGCCTTTCTGATAGGTGATAAACACCGGCATACTAGCGGTCTATGTCTCATGACCCTCATGCTGATAAGAAGGTCCACCTGTCTCATGCAAAGCCTCTGAAGGTCCCTGAGGAGATGTGAAAAACTCATGAGAAATGGAGTCCTCCCAAGTGATGCCCTGCAAATCGAGCTGATGGATGACCACAATCTTAATGAGCGCAATGATATATACTGTTGAACTGCTGCTGAGGAGTCTTGTGTTGTACTAGGGTGGTCATCTTCTTAATGTTTCGGCACATGAAGTAGGGGAGGTTCATCATCCTCACCGTGGTAAAATGCATCAGCAGCCTGATATGATAGGCATATAAACAGGAAAACCGGCCCTCACAGCTGAAATACTTCATTATCAGTTTCATTAAAGGAGCATATGAATCTTTGAGGTACCGAAAAGGAAAAACTCTCCTGAGCTGTCTCAAATAACCAGGCTTGATGTATGGTTCATAATGTTGTCTATCAATTTGCTGCCTCTTGTTCCATTGCTCTCCAATGTTAGGAATACCGGTTGCTAGTGAAATAGATTCTAGTGTTAAAGTGAATGTGACACCAGCTAGAGTGGCTTGACCATCTTGTAAATGAAGCACAAACAAATGAGCCAAATCATGATGAAACTGAATTCTAGCAACCATCTCACAAAATTCATAGCAGCACTGGTGTTGGAAACAAGTGATGGCGAGAAGGCAGGCCTGTAACTCAGCAAGGGTAGTAGGTTTTTCTCGAATATGTTTGCCACCTCTATGAGGCCTCCTGGGTGCATGTACCTCTGTGGGCAAGTCACTGTGTGTCTCTTCTTCATGATCATATGAAGGATCAGACTCCATTTCTGCTAGTGGGTGAGTTGTCTTGATGAGGAATAGGAAATTTATGGTGATGCTTGATTTTCTGCCACCAAGGGAAAAATATGTGAGGGACTTTGGAGGGAGGAAAGAATGAGGATTTAGGTACTGTTAGGACAGGGTTTAGTTAGGGAAACAGGGGATTAGGGAGTGATTTGGGATTTTTGGGTATAGCACTAGGGTTTGGGAATTTATATTTAGGATTTAGGAAAATGGGATTTGGGGATAAGGGGTAGATGATTTTTTGGGAATATGGGAATTAGGGAATGGGAATAAGGTGAAAAATGAGTGAAGGGGTGAAAAGGTGAAAGAATGGGAGAATGTACTTGACAACCACAATAACCAATGCAAACCCTAGGCAACAATTTCTTGGGAAATGGCAAGAGGGTAGGGTTTGATTTTCTTTTAGACAACCACCATAAATTGTATGAAAAACTGTTTTACTAGCAGTGATAAAGGCTCAACCTACTTGCACAAATGAAGATCCAAGCGTTTTGGGCGATTTGGAGTGAGTTGTTGAAGAATTCGGGCTTGGCAGCTCTATGTGCTGCACCTCAAACCCAACGCGCCGCGCCCTTTATGTGCATCGCGCCCGTTCACTTTTACACTGGAAATCACGGGCCTATGCGCTGCGCCTGCTATGTGCACTGCGCCACTTGCCTAGTGTGCCGCACCTCTGATTTTGGGTAGATCTCCAAATTTCTCTTGCTTTCTCTCAAACACGGCTTTGCTTTGCTCAAACATTGTCTTTGAATGCAAATGAGCCTTTCAATTGAAGAAATGACTTATATACAAAGACCTTTAATTTTTATTTCATAAAAACCCACTTTCATAATGTTTGGAATATGACTTTATTTTTTTAACTCTGTTTTTTGAGCTTTTTCACTTTATTTGAGCTTGTGATGAGCTGAATGACTTGTGTTTTATTTTCTTTGTAGGGGGTTGGAGGTACTGAGGCTGGGGAAAGCGACTAGGGTTGCAAGTGAAGTGATTTACATATGAAGGAAATAAAATTACATGAATTTATACAATAAACCTGAAATACTATGTTTTTCCTTAATATAGAGTTTTGAGGAAAAATACATCTCTGAGCACTTGATTATGAACTTTATTGGTACTGGAACCTCCTCATGTGCCTGCTGGCTATTATTGGAAATTTTGAAACCCTTCTTGATGAAACCTTAATGAAACCCTCGACCTAATGACAATGAAACCCTAGAAAAAGCTTTTGCAAATTCGAAGACCAAAAGTGACTGCATATGATTTTGATGGATGAAAATGGGCCAGTAGGTAAAAGACATGAGGGAAAATGTACAACAAGCCGTCACCGTCAGATGATCCATGTTCCTAATGGAATGCAACTGACTGAGCGAGACACCTAATATGCAATGCAATAAGAGGATTTGATCTCTGAAGGAGGGGTGAAGATACCGACACTTACAGGCCATGTTCCTCCTTATTCTTTGAATAATATGAGATGTCATTAATAAATACAATGAAAAATTTGTATAGATGGGGCATGGGTGCACTATTCATCAGAAACATAAAATTGGTTGTGCATTAGTGAGTCCAAAAGGAAGTACGACGAACTCATAATTCCCATACCATGTTTTGTCACCTTTTGAAAACAGAGTTCCAGTTGTACAAAAAGTACCAAAGAATAGATAAGTTTTCAGCCATCTTCCAAGCCATAGAGGCTCTCAAAGCTAAATCAGACCTCTCCAATGGATAGTTCTTGGAATAAGCTTTCCAATGGTATTTGGAAGTCCAAAAATGGACTCCTGGATCAGAAGTTAGAGTAGATTGAAGATACCCTTTGAAAGCCGGAAAACAAAGAAAAAATGGCTAAGGGCCAGGCTCATCGCAAATCACAATCGAGCCTCTTCTAAAGCAGCGGTAGGGGAAAATAAAAAAATCTATGATCGGTCAATCGCTGATATCACACATCACAAATCAACAGGTCCAAGGCACGACATATCGGCTCATTGGTGATTGACGGGTCCAAGGCAAGGAAGATCGGCAATCAGAAGGTCCTTGGGCATAGTCTATCAACATATCGGCAGTTGGAGGTCCTGCATGTCGAGCTTCTCACAATATTAGAGGTCTTGCAATATTGGCGATCTAAGATTCTAAACGGCACTAGGGTTAAAATATTGCGAAGTGGAAAAGCCCCGATATAGTGTAAAGTTGCTGGGAGGGGCCAAAAATCAGTTAACAAAGGATTGCAATGAAAAACTAAGGGCAGGCGGGCCCTTTTCTTTCTCCTCCAAGGGGCCACGTGGCAAAATACCATTGGTCCCGATGAATCCACATAGCAGCTGATGTCATCGTGACGTGGCAGTACGGAGGACACATGGCATGTTGATCTGGAATTTTTTGGGGTCTTAATGGGGCATTTCCAAGTGACACGTGTCATCACTCACAAGGTGACACATGGCAGTGATGATATCGCACATCGCAAATCACAAATCGACAAGACAAGGCATCATTCCATAGTGAAACCCTCGATTTCCGTCATGCAATAAAGGGGTTCCGATAAGGGGGATGACCCATGATCACATGGAGGGCCGAAGAAGCAAAGGCCAAGCACTAAAGGGGCCAATCCCGTAGATCAATGATTGCACAAAACGGGGTCCCTCCTCCGCCGAAGTCCCTCTTGACCTGCGATTGCGATAGGTGAGATCACTCCAGGATGCGATATTTTATGCATCCCTTCTTAAAGTCTCACATCTGGACAATGGCCATGCTCTATGTAATATGGTAGGAAGGCCCTCTCCTATACTTTGATTGCGATATCCCAGGTGGGCCCAATCCTGCGAATCAACAATCGTAAGTGTCAAGGGGAGATACTAAAGGTGAGCATTATAAGCCGTCGATATGCAGGATTTTATGTAACAAAGGAAAAAAACCCCCAGAGGGTAGTCCAAAGGCCTAGCACCCGAGGACTAAGCACTTGATCATGACCCCTGGTCACATGAAGCAAAAGGGGATAAAATGGATCGAAAGGCCCCATCTTGTAAATACTTCTTAATGGAAAGTCCCGATGTGATAATTCTGTGACCAAGTAGTGTAGAACTTTAAGGGTGTGATGGGTCGAAAGCTGTGGCATTTAAGAAAGGAGATGGAGCATTCAAACTTGGCATGGACCAACCCAAAAATGTCCCTTGTGACGAGAAACTAGGGTCGACGCTGACAAATGTAAACAAAGACTTGGAAGCCCAGGAGGACTTGATTATCCAGCATGGTGTCCCATATAGAGGGAAGACGAAGTACTGCTTAGGGCCCTCTACTTCTGTACTGCGGCATGAAACTGATAGTTGCCCACTCCTAGCTTTAAAGGATGAATGATTCAAGCAGTAAAGGTAGAAGTGATGGGAATCGACTGAGCGACACAGGAGGCCAGATCATGGGCAAGATACAACATGAAGCAAAGGCAATCACAGGGATGGGCATGAACATATTTTGTTAGCATTCTTATCTGACTGTTGACTTGTTTTATTACCCTGTATTGTGCCACCATTAAATGAGGCAATTAATATTTTGTAATGTTTTTGGGCCACAGAGCCATCCTTAGCTGAGACAACTAGTCGACCTGATAGCTGAGAGATGGCCGAAGATATTTTGTTGTAATCAATGTTCAAACGCTCCCCTCTCCAAATAAATAGAGGGAAGCAACACTTTACAAAGGTTCAAAAATCCTAAAGAAAAAGCTACATGTTATTTTCAGACTGTATGACTGTATGATATACATCTTTTAGAATATAAATAAAATGGTGTTGATTCCGCCTTTGAGTGCTACAGTATGTTCTCCCTCTGTTAAAATCCATTATGTTCATGTTTCTTCTCTGAATTCATGTAATCATAACTGTTAGAAATATTTCAAACTTCCTCGCAGATTCATTTGTATTGACTTGTTAATTCATGTGCCTGTATGAATTATTGAGATTATATCTTTAAAATTGCGCTCCATGAATCATAACACCCAATCTCTCTTTTGTCCATTATATCTACCTATAAGTCAAATAAGTGTAGAAATTCTTGATGCTTCAAGATCTATGCGTTACGTGTAGAACTCTTGATGCTTTAAGCTCTATGTGATGAGTTACTCCTTCTCCTTATCATCTCTCATTGCTTTGTCAAAGCTTATTAAACTGTAGGTCTTTGAACTACTCGATCTCCACTATTTTATGCACATATTTCTGTGAGCTGTATATGTGAAGAAGTACCAGAAACTCATGGCTTACTCTTTTAGATGAATGAGCCAACCCATTCTGTTTAATCTCTGTCTCTGTCTCTGTCTCTGTCTGTCTCTGTCTGTCTCTGTCTCTCTCTCTCTCTCTCTCTCTCTATATATATATATATATGTGATGTCTCCATTTTGCTAAGAATCATACGAGACACACAAAATCTAGATGTGCCCAAGCACTGGTCTTGTAAGCAATCCGAGACTGTCTCTAGGAGCGACAATACCATGTCCTAAATATTGTTTTATGAATGTCTTCATCTTTGATCCTAATCTGATGATATCCAAATATTAAATCAATTTTTGAGAGGATAGTGGCTCCTTTGACTTGATCAAATAGGTCATCAATCTTGGGCAAAGGATACTTGTCCTTGATTATCATTTTGTTAAGTTGTCGGTAATTTATGCAAAGCCTACTGGTTCCATCTTTCTTTTTTACAAATAAGACTGGTGCACCCCAAGGTGACACACTAGGTCTTATATATTTCTTATCTAACAACTCTTGTAGTTGTATCTTTAATTCCATTAACTCTAGGATACTCATTTTGTATGGAGCTTTAGATGTTGGGACTTCTTCAGGGATTAAGATCTATAGTAAAATCTATGTCTATTCTTGGAGGTAGTCCTGGAATTTCCTCAGGAAAGACATCTTTAAAATTTTCTAGAATGGGATAATCTTCCATAGAAGTTTTCTAATTACTATTAAAATGTTTTTCAATATGAAGTGAAAACAATTTACATCCCTTTTAGGCACATTTCTTTAACTGTAAGGCAAATATTTGCCTCACTGAAATGACTCTTAGAACCCCTTTTACTCTATAAGTCTCCCCTTCATCATTGACACATGTGAAATATTTTTCCAAATACTTCAAGGCTACCCTATGTTATTCTAACCAATCCAGGCTAGTAAGGACATCATATGATCCTAAAGGTAAAATATTTAAATTTAATTTAGTGTGCAATCTATTTTTCAACCACAGAAGGATAAATATAACTTAGAGTAGAGTTAGGATCAATTAACACAATTACAATATTTACAAAGATTTTAACTTGAATCTCCACCATGGTGGATTGATGGTCAACCTGTCTATCATCCAGTGTTGCACTAATCCTTGTAATATTACTAGAAACATCATTTACTGTAGAGGCCTCTTGAATTTTGTGCATTATCTCTTTCCTAGTCAAAGGATTTGTGGACAATCCCTCCACAAATGACTTGCATTACAATCCCAACACTTGATTGGTGGCCTAGTTGATTCACCAATGTTTCGGTTCCCTGTTCCTGTTACCTATCCACTTCTTTGACTCATGTTCTTTTACTGATTCACATTCCTACTGTAATTCCCCACTTGAACACTTTTAAAAGTATTGGAAAATGTAGGTTTATTGAATCCTTTATTTCTGATATTGAATTTTTCATTCTTCTTTGCCACCCAACTCTTAGAATTATCATTTTTCTGCTTATTCTAGTTGTAGCACAATTTTGATTTTCTTATCGTGTCATCCATGGTTTTTGGATTATCAGATTTAATCCTCTCCTCATAAAAGAAAGGTAAACAACTGATAAAACTTTGAATTTCTACCTTTTCTTCTTTAAGATATGGCATATATCGTAACAGGTTCATAAATTTGTTCACAAATTCATCCATTTTTACTTGACCCACTCTTAACTCATGGAATTCCCTAACTTTCGATTGAAGTACCTCTCTGATAGATACTACTTTTTGAAGTCCATCTTGAATAATTTATAGGTAAAGTTTTTGCCTCTAATTTATTTATTGCTTTGTTTTCTTCCCACCGCAAAGTTTCTTTTCCAGTCAACTAATATGTAGCTAGTCTAGCCTTCAGATCACTAGGGTAATTATAGAACTTAAAATATTTTGACATATTTAAAAGCCAAGTTTCTACCCCTTCTTCAAATTCTCCATGAAAGTTCAAAGGTCTGATATTTTCAAATTCACCCAGTAATTGGGATACAACCTTTTTCTTCTTAGACACAGAAGCACTACTCCCAGACTTTTGTTCCCCCATTTCATCACCAAACTTAGGTGTTTCACTCTCACAAGAAGTTATAGATTCAATTCTGCCCGAAGACTCATTTCTAAATCTTTTCTTATGAGTTCTTTCAATTTTCATAATGCCTTTGTTTACTTCTAACCTCTTAAGTATGTACCCATTTATATCTTCTTGTTCATCTCTTGCCTTAGACAATTTCTCTTGATTATATTTTACACTGTCTAAATATGCTTTTAGAATACAAACTACTTGCAAAATCTTAGATTCATGGCTATTTTGATTTCCAAATTCTCCCCCAATCATTCCTAGCTTAGAATCATCTTCTCTACCCCCTTCATGTGATCCCACAGAAGTTTGTCTATTATTGTACTCAATAAACTGCAAATCAATTTCTCCATTATTCTTTCTTTTTGTCACTATACCTCCCACCTCAGTTAAGCATTGCATGAGCCTCCTTCAGTATATGACAAAAAATATACCCTTTTCAAACAATTGTTGCTAGTTAGTAACTAGCTCCTCCTTATCCACCAAGTGGTAGGTATTTACTTGGCTCATTAATAAGCTCCACTCTCCCTAGCCTACTAAGACAACATTCCATCTTACTGGGAGAGTTATTGATTAATATTTTTTCATAATTTAATAATCTAATCCTCAGATTATGTGCCTAGGCCTTACACCATCATGGGTAATTAAATTGAATCATTAACTTGTAGCCCATGGTTTCTCTTCAACCAATTGTAGTTTCATAATTATTTTCATTTTTTTTATTAACAACTTAACAAAACAAATTTACATAAGATAAATATCAGTGACATAATACTGATAGACCAATCCCAATTAAGTCTTAAATTTAGAACATCAAACACACTTGACATATACCTTCCTTGCTTGATTTTGACACCATTTCGATGTCTACTATGGAATTCAACCTAATTTTTCAAAGTAAGGATCAATATGCTTCTTCAAAAGCATCTTCCAATTCCCAAGTTGCCTTTTCCAAGCTGAAGTGTTTTTGCTGAACTTTGACTTGGGCTATAACTCCATTTCAGGGCATGAATTTCCTTCGGTCTAATATGCGTAGAGGTTATTCCATGAACTCTCCCTTTGATTCTACCTATACAACATTCCACTCAATTATGTGAGCTGGATCATGTACATATTTCTTTAATAAAGACACATGAAACACATCGTGAACTTTTATGCTTGCTCGCAAAGCAAGTTGATAAGAAATTGGCCCTATCCTTGCTAACACTTCAAAGGGTCCACGATATCTCGGTGGTAAGTTGACACAACTACTGAGTTTAAAGGTACTCTGCATGGGTTTCACTTTTAGATAAATGTGGTCACTAACATTAAATTCTTTGTGAACTCTCTTTAAATCTGAAAAACTCTTTTGTCGATCTTGATTTCATAAATTGGGTTATGTCATGCATTCAATCTATGTATTTTGTTGTTCTAATAAACGATTTTTCCTATCCTTTATTTAATGTTCAAAGAGGTATTCGCCAATGATGTCCTCTTTCCCTTTTACTTTTCTTACTAGTGGTGGAAATTCTTAGCTGATTTCTTTTGGATGCTTAGAACCAGTGGGCTTTCAAGGGTATTATTATTGCCTGAAACTTGGAAATTACTCATTTGTTATTTATAGATTATATTTTGATTTTTAGTAGTGGTGATATCAATGACATATCAATTATGGAGGATTTACTCTATCTGTTTAGGCGTGCTATAAGAATGCTAATCAATATTCATAAATCCATTATTTCACACTACAACCTTTCTATTAAGGAGGTTAGTCATATGTCCCAACCCCTTACATATGTTTTAATTCCTCTGGATCAAGGTTTAAAATACTTAGGTTTCCATTTAAAGCCCATTTATTATAGCAATGAAGATTGGGTTTGGATGGTTATTAAGGTGGAGAAATTATTGAAATGCTAGTGTCAAAGATGGATTTCCCGTGCTCATCATATGGTTCTTATAAAATTAATGTTGGAGGCTATTCTAATATATTGGGCCTCCTTTGCCAGGATCCCTAAAAATATTTTGGAGAAGATTAAAAAATTATGCTTCTCTTTCCTTTAGTCTGGGAAAAGAGAAAAAGGTTTTCTACAATGGGTAAGTTGGGGTTTTATTGCTAGGCCTAAAGCTTTGGGTGGTTGGGGTTTAAAGCATTTACACCTATTTTCAAAGGTTTTGGTAGGAAAATGTGTGTGGCACTTGATCAGAAAGTCTTTGGACATTTGTGGTGCAACAAAAATATCTCACTCCTTTTCCCATTGAAGATTGGATATGTACGCCGCATAAACCTAGATCAAATATTTCAATCGTCTAGCGCATTTCTCTTAACACTTTTGATATCATTGGTAATGGTTTAACATGATGGGTTGGTAGGGGGGATAAAGTCTGATTAGGTATTGACCCATGGCCTGGATGTGATCTTCTTCATATTCTACTTTCCCCTCTGGTTGATTGGCTTCTAGATTGTGGTTATAGTAAGCTTGCACATATTACAAACCTGGACCATTATACGTTTTGGAATAAAGGATGGTTGTCAATTGAGGATTTGGGTATTGAGGATGATTATAGGGCTTTTTGACTTGATTATATCCTAGCCCTTGATGATGGTCATATATATCTAATAGGTAAACCAAATGAATTGATCTGGTGCTTCTCCCCTTATGGGATCTATTCTCCTAAATTGGGTTTTATTTATCTTATTACAATATATTTTGATATTAAGCCTAAATGGTGGTGGAAGGAAGTTTGGAAAACCAAATGTCCACCAAAATCTAAAATATTTATGTGGTTCCTCATGATGAAAATGGTGCCTACATGGGACGTCCTTAAATGGAGGTTTAAGTGTGGTCCTAGGTGGCATTCTCTATGTTGAAATAATGAGGCAAATGCCCTTTGTGTTTTCATGGAACGTCCTTTCTCCCAAAATGTGCGGTGATTTTACAAATCTATGTTGGGTCATACAATTACTTGGTCTGGTTTGAATTTGGAGGCGACATTGTTGAGAAATATAGGGGCAGCAAGAGTAAGTGATTTCTCTTTTGTTGATAAATATTTGTGATGTATTTTTATTTTACTTCATTAGCTTCTTCTTGTACTTGATTATTATTAGTTTTCTTCTTCATCAAACAACTACCAAAACATAACGAACAATAAGACAAAGGGCACAAGATATAGGCAATCAGCCAGGGCCAAAACCTCTCCAATCTTGAGAGGAAAACCCAAATAATTCTTCTTCTTATAGAATCTTCAATTGATGAATTCCAATACCAAGGCCCTTGAAAAATAACCTCTCCGAGACCAAGTCGTAACACTTCCATGAGCAACTCTTCTTCTTCTTCAAGTCAACACTAGTCAAATTGATTGCAATACCTCTGATTTTGGTTCTCTTGAATTTCAACCTCTTATTATAGGCCTGAAATTTTTGGCCCACCTAAAATCACAAAGATTCCACACTTGTAAGATGATTGAGGCTGATTGGTAAGGCTTCTTTCCTTCACTTGGCTTGGAGTCTTCTTCTTGAGTATTCAGCTAATAAGCTGATCCTTCCTTGTGCTATATTTCAACTTCCTTCAAGATTTGAACTTCATTACTGTAGAAACCATATATGCAGTCACACGTGCCAGATAAGTGACCCAAAAACAGTCCATAAAGGCTTCGCTTTTATCCTTTCTTCTTTTCACTACACAAGAGACTTCTTTCCTTCCCTTTTCACACTTCTTTTCTTTTATGTGAATGCTTGATTGATGTACCTTCAAGTGAGGCCAAGTCATTTTTATATAGTGTTCTAACCCATGTAATTAAGTTGACTTGTCCTTATGTCTAAGCTGGCATCTCCTTCTAGATAGGTCTATAGTTTCTTTTGAAGGCCGACTTGATGAACACTTGTGACGAGGCCTTGGAGGGTCTTTTGACTCTTACAACACGTAAATTCCCCCAAATGGGTCTTTCATACATGAAAATGACCTAGAAGCTCTAAATGGGAGCTTGACCTATACAAATAAATTTCCTTGAGCATGAAACCCATGTCTCAAGATCAACAATAATAAATTTATTTTTCTCATTACATAAAATAAAATCATGATTACATATGTCACTATGAAGACCAAACCTAGTTACATATTTCAACACTCCCTCTTAACTATGGAGGTATTCATAATCCATACCGTAGATACTTGGACATTATCAATTTGAAGAATTCTCATAAGAAGAGTCAGATTGGTAACCCATATGTATAACATCATATCATCCAACATTGTCACATAGCAAGGCCTTGACTAACAACTCTCTCTCTTCACAAGATTAGAACACAATTCTTGGCGAGACCAATGATTTATAAACACCATCATCACTGTCTCTCAAGGAGCATACCCTACTGGGATGTTCACAGGGTATGTCCTTTCGAGACTATTCTTATCTTGGAGTCCCTGTGCTCAAAGAATATTGGTCCTCTATGACTACTATTATCTTGGACGCCCTACTACATCCTCAAAGAGTATCAAATGCCAAATTATTACCCAATCCTCCATTCTTTCTTCCCAAGTGAAGACAAGAATGATGTGTCTATATCTCCCTCTCAACTAGGGAGGATATACCCATTCCTATGAAGAAATGTACCCATTCCTATAAAAGGAATGTACCCAAGCTCCCTCTCAATCAGGGACTTCTTTCCAAGTTTCTCCTTAATTAAAAACTTGCTTCCAGGCTTCCTCTTAAGTAGAGATCTGTTTCCAGTAACAACTCTTTCTTCATTGTTGGAGATCATGGGACCGTAAGCTGCATGTAGCGCTCCTCCATTCGATGTCATGAATTTCATTTTAATGTTATGGAGCCTTCATATTTTGGGACTTCTTTGTAGGGCATTGACCATCCATCACTTTCCTTCTCGAACCATGTCAATCATGTCATCCTTCCTTTCATTGGAAAATGTTCTACTAGACCATATCTATCTTTTCTTCATATAACTACATTTTTCCACATAATGTATCCTTCAATATTGTCCATCCTTCCACATGAGTATTGGTTGTAGATGACATCCACACCTTCTCCTTAGGTAGCTATGTATTAGCTTATCCATATATTATTCAAAAATAAGAAATGAACATCAAATAAAAAATTAACTTTTGTGATGGACCTTCATCATGAAATCTGCTTGTTGCATCATCAACATCCTGCATACATATCGACACATATCCAAGATATTCAATTGTCAAGGGTTTTCTTTCTTTCCAGACTTTCCCAATATATTTCCCATGGAGATATCATAGTCAAATCTTCTAGTCATCAGATGTTGATTTTATTTTCCATGTGATCATAGTTGAATCTTTCATGATCTCTTCTTTCTTTCTTTCATCACATATTGTTCCCCTAGAAATTTTATCTATAGTTCCTTCATCCTTGTCAGCCACCTCATATTCCACATGAGGACATATTATGTTGATTTTATCTAGACAATATGTGACCCATGCATTATTCCAATGAAAGAGATCCCTTTCCTTTGATCGTACTCATGAGGTAGAGTATCTTTCCCTGTTATCTACAACTATGACCCATACTATCAAACATGTGCATACATACGTCTTTCCTTCCTTTTGGTCATCTAGACTTCCTTCAACAACTTCCTTTCCCTGATTGAAGGTATTTGAACCATCTTGACATGCTGCATTCCTTCGTCATCATATCATCATTCTTTCAAACAATGAATTCCATCCAAAGTTGAATTCTCAACAAGACATTTGCTTCTTCCAAGAAATGAATCTTCTAATGAAGATTCCGGTAGAGGATCCTGATTATCCTCATCTTGCAAATGCTCTTTCCCAACGATGTATGGTGAGATTCATATATTAGATGATTCTCTTCTACCCATAAGTAATATTTATTCTTCTAGTGAGGTTGTCAAGAGCTACTTCCTTCTAATGATATTTTTCATAGAATTCTACTTCAACTATCTTTCAAGCTTCTTATGATGATGTCTTGAGATCTTGCTTCAATCGTATTCTCCTATGATGCCATCTCCTAAAATGATGCATCCTATCATGCTTCTAATGATTCCTACCATGATAGCCATATTTTACAAAACTGAAAAGAACTAGGCGGAGAAGATTTATCTTAATCATAGTAGAGATCTTTTACTTCTTCCTTCTTAGATTTCTTCTTTTCAACTTTTTCCACTTCTTCAGTGACATGGGCTTCTTCTCTTCCTCTTTTGTTGTTGTCCTTCTTGAGTTTGGGAAAATATCTCTTGTAGTGCCCATATTCTTGACATCCATAACATTGAACCTTTTCCATATTCTTATTCCTTTTCTGAGGATCAAATTTCCCAAACTTTCCTTTCCTCTTCACCATGGCAACATATGATTGGGTTTGCTCATTTGATCGTACATCAATTTTTGCCTTCAACATGGTTTCTTTAATTTTTTCATAGTGACCATAGTTCATTGAATGGAGTAGCTTCCTTCTTCCCATAGATGCTTGATGTAAAGTTACCCCATTCCTTTGGTAGTGCATTGAGCACTGTAGTAGTCATTTCCTTGTCAGACATTATCTCTCCCAACTCTTGTAGCTGGTCCCTTATTTCAGATACCCTCATAAAGTATGAGGCTATTCCTTATTCTTTTGATATCTTCATCTTGTAGAGTTCTTGTCTTAATGAGATCACTCCTCCTGCAATGCTTACAAAGAAAAAATCTACAAGTCTGTCATATATTTATTTGATGTTTTTAATTTTGATACATAGGGAATGAGGGGATCCTTAATGGATTCTATGAGAATCATTTGAACCCTTACTTCCCCTTTCATGAATTTTTCAAAAGCTAGAGCTTTTTCCTTTGGAGGTTTGGTGGTTGAGCCCTTAACATGTTCCATGAATTCCTATAAGGTTCAGATTTGTCCTTTTCTTCCATGCAAGAAAGTTTCTAGCCCCAACCAACTTGTTTCTTTCCTTGCAAAAAGACAATTTGATAGATTCAGATGTGGACATTTAAGATACTTGCTTTAAAATATGCTCCTTGATTACAATATCTTCAATCTGCTGCCTTCTTGATGGAGATGTTTTCTTGATGGAGATTTCTTCCTTCAAAATATGATCCTTCAAGGAGGGGAGATCATCTTGAATTATTGATGATGATGACAACACCTTTCTTCTTGATTTCCTTTGGATGAGTAAAATTTAAGATGCTTTGATTTGTAGGTATTTTGAAGTCTACTTCTTTGATGTGATGATTGAGCGAGGTTCCCAAGAATGTTTCAAGGGTAGAAACCTTCTTTGAGTGAGCTATTGTTTGTAGGTCTTCTTCTAGAGACTTTCTTCAAGATGATGATGTAATCCTTGACCTTGAAGTGTATTTGAGATGAGAGGTCCCTTTTTATGGTTGATTCTCTTGATGATATTCTAGCTCTTTAGTCCTTAAGTGTACTTTGAGCTTTCCTTCCTTGACTTTGTCACCTTAGCTTTGATAACATGTTAAGAAATCTAGGGGCAACAAGAGTAAGAGATTTCTCTTTTGTTGATAATTGTTTGTGATTTACTTTTATTTTACTTCATTAAATTCTTCTTGTAATTAATTATTATTAGTGTTCTTATTCATCAAACAGATACCAAAACATAAAGAACAATAAGACAAAGGACACAAGATATTGGTGCTAGGGCCAAAACCTCTCCAATCTTGTGAGGAAAACCCACATAATTCTTCTTCTTATAGAATCTTTAATTGACGAATTCCAATACCTACACCCTTGACCAAGAACCTCTCCAAGACCAAGTCACAACACTTCCATGAACAACTCTTCTTCTTCTTCAAGTCAACGCTTGTCAAACTGACTGCAATACCTTTGATTTCGGCTTCTCTTGAATTTCAGCCTCTTATTAGAGGCCTGCAATTTTCAGCCCACCTAAAATCACAAAGATTCCACACATGTGAGATGATTGAGGCTGATTGGTAAATCTTTTTTTCTTTGCTTGGCTTGGAGTCTTCTTCTTGAGTATTTGGCTAACAAGATGATCCTTCCTTGTGCTATATTTTAGCTTCCTTCAAGATCTGAACTTCATTACTATAGAAACCCTAATTGAAACCACACATGTGAGGTAAATGACCCAAAAATAATCCCTAAAGGCTTAACTTTTATCCTTCTTTTCACTGTGCAAGAGACTTCTTTCCTTCCTTTTTTGAACTTCTTTTATTTTATGTGAATGCTTGATTGATGTACCTTCAAGTGAGGCCGCGTCCTCTTTATATAGTCTTCTTACCCATGCAATTAAGCTGACTTGTCCTCCTGTCTAAGCCGACATCTCCTTCTAGATAGGTCTATATATTCTTTTGAATTCGGACTTAGTGAGCACTTGTGATGAGGTATTTGAGGATCTTTTGACTCTTACAATGACTATTTACAATATGTAACATTCCCCAAATGGGTCTTTCATACATGACAATGACCTAGAAGCTCTCAATGGGAATTTGACCTATAAAAATAAATTTCCTTGAGCATGAAACCCATGTCTCAAGATCAACAATAATAAATTTATTTTTCTCATTACATCAAATAAAATCATGATTACATATGTCATTATGAAGACCAAACCTATTTACATATTTCAATAAGCATGACACTTGTGGCACATTAATCCTTTATGTCACCCCTTTAAAGCCCTTCCCCTAACAATATGCTAGGGGATTTGGCTTGCTCTGAACATGGCTGTCTTTCAGGATTTGGTCTCAATTCCATCACACACTAGTAATATGGTTTTAGCCACATTGAACCACTTTCCTCAAGATAAAGATTCTGCTGCTCCTAGGGATATCACTCCTCAAATTATTGATCCATCCAAAGCATGGGATTATTTTGATGGCTCTTCAATTGAAAATGGTCAGCAAAATGGTGGTGGATTTATATTATTTCTCTCTTTAAATCACTCTTTCAAAGTCAAGATGCATTTTGGTACTAGTTTAAATAACAAAACGAAACTCCTTGCTCACAAAAACCTATTATTGTCTATAAAGGAGAACAAATATTTGCATATCCACATATATGGTGATTCAAAGCTTGCAATCAATTGGATAAAAGGCATTATTTCCTACAGGAACATTTATTTGAGGCCTATTATTGAGGATATTTCTAGTATTATTGTTTCTTTTATTTCTTTCTAATGTTTTCATATTTATAACGAAAGGAACCGTGACACAGACAATTTTTTCTAAAGTTAGCATCTATCTAGAGAAAGGATTTTGGGTCATAGTCGAAGAGAACAATGGTCACTCTAAGGAGTCTCATCATCATATGCTACAAGACCAACTTTTAAGGTCAGTAGATTCCAAAATATGATTTCAACATCCTTTTATTTTAGAAAGATTGAACATGATGTTTTTTTTCCCACAGTTGTTTTTACACCCTTTTTTTGTGCCCAAGACTCTTGCGGTTTTATTGAGAACTTTCTCTATCCTGTCATGATAGTGGATATTTCTCTCTTCTTTTTCTCTGTACAATTTTTCATGCACATATAACTAATCAATTCTTGTTTTTTTTATATGTTCAAATGGGTTTTATTTTATATTTCTTGTCATGTTTTATGCCTAGTTCGCCATGTAATTATCAAACACTGTTTTTGACTGTGGATGTTTTCATCTTCTATTGACGCATAATCCACCAACCCTTAGCTAGCTGGGGTTTGGAGGGCTGACAGATTGGGCCTACACACCCCTCTGTCGGCCTTGCAACGATTTTTTGTTGTTGTTGAAACTGACTTTCAGATTAATCACATAATCAATATATACTGGTCGACATTTCGAACTCTCTAATGAGGTTCATCCTCAGTACCAAGATGAAAACACTGATCTATTCCTAGGATTAAATAGCAGAGATGCATCACGTTCCAGAATTAGACGTTAAAAAATATAGATTGTCAAAATCAACAAAAGAACGTTAGGGGAGAGTTCAAGTCAATATTTAATAAAAATATTAAAAACTATATAATATGGTCAAAATTGTAATGATTAAGTTAGATATTATACCAATTAATATAAAATAAATTTTATTTATTTATTTGAATCTAAACTTCTATGATTCATAAATATTTTTCAAGATAATTCTTCCGGTAAATCACATTAAAGATTCTTGAGTCGACCCGTTTCGAACCACCAAATGTGGTTCATCATCAGGAATTTTGATGAATGTTCTGATCCATATAAGCTGATATATACTGCATAGATGCATAATAGTCAGAGAATGAACGTTGAAGAAAAAATAAGAAAATAATCAGCTTGTATGCATAAGAACATTCATCAAAAACCCTGATGATGAACCACACTTAGTGGTTCGAAACTCGTCGACTCAAGAATATTTATTGTTTTCATATTTACCTTTAAATTAACCTTATTATTTTATTTTTGACTTTTAGTCAATCTTTTCTTTGGTTTTAATATTATTAATAAATAATATTATATAATTTTTATACAATGTTAAAATAAAATTATAATTTTTTCCCTTATTTCAATATATAATTTATTTATTAATTAATTTGGTTTTATTTTCTAAATTTCCATATTTTCTCTTTTTCGCTTTTTCATCCATTAGTTTCTAGCCATCTAGTTTAAATAAATAAATAAATAACTAAAATAAAATAGAATTTATTTTTTATTAATTGGCGTAATCTCTAACTTAACCATTACCATTTTGACCATATTATATTTTTTTTAATATTAGCTTAATGCTCCCCTAATGTTCTTTTGTTGTTTTTGACAATCTATATTTTTAACGGCTAATTATGGAACGTGATGCATCTCTGATATTTAATCTTAAGACTATATTGATTTTTTCATGTTAGTCATGAGGATGAACCTCATTAAAGGGTTCAAAACATCCACAAGTAAATATTGATTATGTGTCTCCGTTTCATAGTTTAATATGGACAATAAAAGTTTGAAAATAAAGGTTTTTTTTTTTTTTTTTTTTTTTTAAAATTAATTAATTAATTAATTTATTATTATTTAAATTTTGTTTATTAATGTTGGTTTATTTTTAATTTTTAATTCTTTTAATTTTTTTTTTTTGTTAAATTTTGTTTAATTATTTTTAATATATTTGAATTTTTTGAATTTGTTTTTAAACTTAATAATTTAATAACATTTAATTACGATTCAATATTTTTATTTTTTAAATTGCTTTTAACTTTATTTGATTGGGTTTGTTTATTTATTTATTAGTTTTTTTGGTGTTAGAATTTTAAAATCTTCCCCTAAATTATGTTTTTTTGGAAAAAAAATAAAAATAAATTTTCTTTATTGATTTTTTTTTGAAATTTTTATCTTTTTATGAGTTAGATTTTTTTTCAACAATTTTTAAGTTTGATTTTTTTTTTTTTTTGGTTGGTTTGTTTGGTGTTTTTCATATAATTTGGTTATTTGTTTGATTTTTTTTTTTTTTTTGGTATCATTTTTTGTTGATTAGTTATAATTTTTTTAAGCTTTTTGTTTTTATTTATTTTTAATCTTTTAATTTTTGTTTTGTTTTGTATTTTGCATTTTTATTTATTTATTTTTGCATTGTCCATGTTGATTCTTGACTAACAACCGACCCTGTTATGTGTCAATTTGATAGTTGATTTTACAGTTTTCGTTACAATGGACCAAGTCTGCCCCCACAATGTTTCAATTTCATGGTTGGATTTTAAGATTTCACTGCAATGGGTTGAGTTCGCCTACACTACGTGTCAATTTTTAAATTTTCATTGCAATGTGTCAAGTTGTCTTAGGCTAAGATTTTAAAATAGCTATACTTATCAGGCCAGACAGTAACTCCATTAGTCAAAAACTGATTCGTGTATTTTATTCCATCAGGTAGGTCTATTATATACATGAGGGAGAGACTATTCAGTTCGTCTCCCGATGACTGTTCATATTTCTGATTTATTTATTTACATATATTTACCTAATCACAAGGATTAGGTGTCAACATTCCCCCCTTAATCCGAAGGGATGTTGGTGAGTCCAAGCATCATTCTGAATCGTTCAAGCTTTTCTCTTCCGAGCGCTTTGGTGAAGATGTCTGCAATTTTCTCATTTGTGGAACAATGACGGAGATGGATTGTTTTGGCCTCAACATGATGTCGAATAAGATGATATTTAG
>APFE031149518.1:127244-141743 GCA_000404065.3 Pinus taeda
TGCCAAGCCCTGATGGCTTGATTTTTGATTGATCTGCAAAGTATACTGCTCCATCAACATTGTCAGTGAAATCTTCAAAAAAATCTTTTCTATGAGTCATGTGGCAGGTTGCTGCTGAATCAAGCAACCAATCATTTTTCCAGGAAGCAAGTGAAACATTAAATAAATCTTCATTTACTCCAATGTTACATTGTGCCTCAACATAGTGAGCGGATTCAGGTGCTTTACCTTTGTCTGTATCATCAGCTTTACCTTTCTGTTGATTTCTTTTCTGCTCAATTTTGTCCCATGGTAGCTTGCATGTAGAGGCATAATGTGATCCATTTCTTTTGTAGCGAATGCAGTGCAAATCTGCCTTTTCTCCTTGAGAATGTCTGCCCCCCCTGCCTATGAAATATCTTCCTCTTCCTCTTCGACCACCTCTTCCTCTTGTAGAATCTTGAGCAGGATACTTTTCTTTATGAGCAAGGCACACAACCTCTTCAGAAGATTCAGGGGCTGTCTTATTTCCAAAAGCTTTCTCTCTTTCAACAAACTTTTTCACAAGAGAGTCAAAGGTTATATCTTTGAGATTTCCATTTGCTTGCAATGACTCAAGATAATTGGAGTAAGTAGGATAAAGTGCCTTGAGAAAAGTAATAAGAGGAATATCCAATTCAACCTAGTGGATTTGATATCATGCATTATAGACTTTACTTCAGATGCAAGAGCAAGAGGATCATTATTTTGCAGTTCAAGAGTGAAGAGTTTAATCATGAGTTGAACAACTTCAAGTGCAGAATGTGAATCATAGAGTTCTTTCAACTTTTGTAAGGATTCATAGGCAGTTGAATATGATGAAATATGGCGACTCACCTCTTCATTTACAAATGCTGCGATTAATGCATAAGCTTTGCTGTTCTTGTTTTCCCAAATGACGAGCTCTTTGTCTGAGGTAGGCTGTACTGGGTCATTGTCTCCTTCTTCGACACACACTCCTTTCCACAACTCATTGAAAATGAGGGTGTGTTTTATCATCTGGGATCATTTAGGATAGTTCTCCTTGCTAGTGAGAACTATTCCCACCATGGATATGATTGAATGCATCTGTAGCAAAAAAAAAATTCTGCTGCAAAACTTTTACTCTTAAAAAAATATACTTCTGATGTGACTTGACAACAAACTCAAATGTCAATTTACATTCATCTGGATAGAATATAATTGAATTTGGAAAAGTGAGCACCAAGAAAGGCTTATCGATGGAATAAGATGACAACCCATGAAGGAACGAATCATATGAATAGAGCAAATAACGCATACACAAAAACTCATACTCGCCCTGTTCATTTATATTTCAAATACATAAATCTACATAAAGAACAACGCTGTATGCGATATCTTTTGCTACATCCTTTGCGACATCGGTGGCAATCTCGGCGACCGTTCTATGATTTACAAATGAATGTCACAAAAGAATTATGTGAAAATGACAAAAACTATGAAATGGGGGCGACACAAATGTGTATTGTGAGCGAGGGAAGGTAGTGGATGGACGAGTGCATGGTGAGAATGGATGAAGCAAATGAGAACCACTGGTTTTGTTTGATGATAAAACAGAAAGTAATTCCTTACATTAACCCCGCTCCTTGGCTAAAGATCTCTAGCTAGTTGTTGAAGAAACCTGCTGATCTCACGCCGCCTAAGTTCCGAGAATTGCTGCAATGAAAGCTTTAACCATATTTAACAACTTCAAACATATACTCAATTGCATGTCAAACTGAAGTTCGAGTGCTGATTTGGATAGATTTTCGAAGAGAATACCTCTCCGCTTTTGTAATTTAGGCTAAAACTTACAGCAGACTCGATTTTTCTCCCGAAACACACAACATCACATCTGAATGTCAAAAAAATTCACTGAAAATACAGCAAATCACCATGGTTTGAAATCGAATTTCACTTGACACAGATGGAACTGCTGCCTCGGTCCACAAAAAATTTCAATTATTTACAACTAATGGATATTTAGAATGAATGAGCTGAGGTTCCTCTACACCGATACCGCTGCGCTGTCTGATAGGGTTTGTTTAGGAGAAAGGCAACAACATTCAAGGCGAGCAGTGTAACAGTAGCAGGCTTGACAGAAAAGGTCAGACAACTGACAACTGACACCAACAATTATATGGGCAGCGAATTTATGAAATGTTTATGGACAGAGAGCGCAGGTATGGAAGAAAGAACGTAGGTAGTGTCGGACAGGCATCCAGTCACTGAATTATATGGAGAGCAGAGAAGCAAATAAGGGAGTTACAAGGCATAAGAGCTAAAAAAGGAGCTGGCTCTGGTACCATGTGAGGCTAGGCAGTAACTCCATTAATCAAAAACTGATTCGTGTATTTTATTCCATCAGGTAGGTCTATTATATACATGAGGGAGAGACTATTCAGTTCGTCTCCCGATGACTGTTCATATTTATCATTTATTTATTTACATATATTTACCCAATCACAAGGATTAGGTGTCAACAATACTTTTATCATTTAAAGAAGAAATTACTCTTAGTATAATGACTCTTTCATTGAGGTGTTCATTTTTAAAGTTTTTTTTAGTCATATAATTTCTCCATAATACCATGGTTGAAATATATGGAAAACTTAGGGTTTTTGTAGTCGTGATATTTGGTTTTAATTCCATGGTTGAAAAATTGTCAAAATTTTAAGGTTTTTTAGAGTTATCATATATTTTATCTTTAATGGTATGGTTGAAAACAATTATAAGTATTTTGTCTTTAACGCCATGGGTGAAAATTGTGAGGATTTTAAGGCTTTTCAGAGACATGATATTTTATCTTTAATGTCATGCCTGAAAATTGTTGGAATTTGAAGGTTTTTTTTGAGTCATGATATCTTACCTTTAACGCCATTGCCAAAAAATGTTGAAAATTTAGCCTGGAAAAAATATGTTATTCTAGTATAAACACTTTTAATTTTCAAGGTGTTTTTTGCACAAAAAAACAATTTTTACTGCCATTTTTAAAGAATGTTGAAAATTTACTAAAAAATGTTGATGCAGTGTCAACACTTTTTGTTTTCAGGCTGTTTTTCATGTTTTTTTGAGTATTTTGGTTAAAGTTCTCGTTTTGAGGTTATAGTTCTCGTTTGATTGGTAACTTTGTTAGCTTAACAAGAAAATTGAGGAAACCAAGGTTATTGAAGCAATTTGGTCCCTAGATCCATATAAAGCCCTAGGATCTAATGGGTTTAAAATAAGTTTTTATTGGGCCTTCTAGTTGTTGATCAATAAGGACTTGCTGAGAATGTTAAATTGGACCCGGAAAAAGGATAAAATTGGTGGGATTACAAACTTCTACTTTCTCACCTTGATCTATAAGGATTCTAATCCTGTGAATTTCACTTGATTCATGCCTGTCTCCTTATGTAATGCAACTTATAAAATTATAACGAAAATCCTTGCAAATAGATTAAAGAGGATTTTGGCTGCAATAATATCTGGAAATCAAGGTGGTTTTATTCAACATCGACAAATTTTAGATAACATAATTCTTATTTTGGAAGCAATTCATTCCAATAAAGAGAGGGGGGGGAGGGGGGGAGAACCTAGCCTCGTAATCAAATTAGACATGGATAATTCCTTTTATCGAGTGAGGCATCCCTTCTTGTTTGCAACTCTTGAGAAATTGTGTTTTAATGGAGAATTCTTTTGTTGGATAAAGGCTTCTATCAATATTCCTTGGATTGCCCCATTGGTTAATGGAAGACCTACTTTTTTTGCAGCCACCAGGGTTTAAGGAAAGGATGTCCCCTTTCCTCTCTATTGTATATATTGGTTGTTAAAATATTGAGCATAAATCTAGAATGAGCCAGAATGGAATGTTGGTTGCCAGGTCTTAACATTTCTAGAAATGTAAAAGAAGTAAATCATTCATAATTTGTGGATGACACTTTTCTGCTGGGGGAGCCTCGAGAATAATTACGTGTCACTTTATATTTGTCATAAATATCTATTTAGATCTATTAGATGACTTGGTGAATAATAGAAAGAGCCAACTATTTGGATGGAATTGCTCATATTCCACTTTGATGTTGGGTTGTGTTAAATTCTTTCCACATAGTTAACAGGGGGTTTGAGGGGTAACCGTAACCCCGGAAAATTTTGGTTTTGGACCCTATGTTAGGTTGGGCAGACCCACCTATGGTTTTGTGCATGATTTTCGCACATGTTTTTTGGATGCGATGGTTTTCTGTCCATGGTTTTGGACGTGATGGTTTTTCGGTCCAAAGTATTGGATTCTTCGGCATGTATAAATATGTATTGTAA
Source organism: Pinus taeda (assembly GCA_000404065.3). NCBI lineage: Eukaryota > Viridiplantae > Streptophyta > Pinopsida > Pinales > Pinaceae > Pinus > Pinus taeda. The sequence continues at coordinate 131,559 of APFE031149518.1, forward strand.
CATTGAAAGTAATATAATGAAAAATCAAGCTGGTAGTCCCGGTTTTGGGATCCAAGGGAAAATCTCTGTGCATATGTGTTTTGTGTGTTATGCTCTCACATTGTTTATTTTCTTTGTTTTAGAATTCGTATGCAGGTAATTTTTGTCCAGGGTTAAAACCTACACCAATGACTCAGCATACATTTCACGCTCCGTGCCCATAATTCGCGGAGTCTTACAACATTATTTGACCAAAACTTGGGCTTTGAGCCCCAAAACATGTTGTGGGGGGATTCCATGCCCAACACTCCTCCTGTAAGGATGATAACGATGGTGATCATAGTGCCTATTTGAACCAGAATTGGAATAGTACTTGTATTTGTCACCTCTCCTATCTAGAGTATCCAATAACCTACTATATCTAACCATGTCATCTCCATCTGACCTGTGACTACCATGAGACCTACTACCATATTCCCCATTAATTCTATCCTCCTACTCATGGCTAATCTAAAGTAGTCCCTGTCATTGTAATTCTAACAAACATAGAAGTATCATTGCATTTACCTCTGCTTGCTTCTCCTGTGACTATAAGATTGTCATTGTCGACCTTAGAATTCCTTATTTCTGCCTTTAAGCTTCTTAGTGTGTGCCAAATCATAAGAGTTCCCAACACCACACTGGTCATCTAATCCATAAGGAGAGTCATGGGAATTGTAGTCTACCATCTTGCTAGTCATCTTTGATATTCTTCCTGCAAGGTATATCATGTCATCTAAACCAAATCATAATAAATAGACGTACCTTAGCATAGTTTGGGAAGGATACCTCATATGAAAGATCAAAAATTGATCCATGATCTTTTACTTACAGATGCATCAGAATTACATATAATAGAGCACTTAAATCCCATGGAAATAAGCATATAAAATAAAGATAAAAGAGACATAATCACACATGAGATCAAGAAACAGAGATTTGATTACGAAGTTCATCCATTTTGGACTACATCTTTGGGCCCTGCTCAATAGTGGGGAGGTCTTCATTCATTAAATGGAATGGAAAGAGAGAAGTACAAGTAGAATTTTACATAAACGTCCTTATACCTCCAATCTAGAAGATAACTGGCACATGGAGAGCCCAACCCTATAAACGGACAACACCACTGACTTCCTTGCGAAAAATGATGCAAGAATTCATATCCGAAAACCCAATTCGGATAATCGGGCCTTCTTCACCTTCTCAGAACCTACTTATGATGCAGGAAAGTGTTTCCTTTGTGGACAGAGGCAACCCCTCTAGCCCTAGAGTGGGTCTAGTCACAAAGAAGATAGATCAACAATAGATTTCCTTAAACAATCATAGTTGGAGGCCTACCTCAACCGGTGGTCGATGGAGTTCCGTTGCACTGCTCCAACTTTTGCTTCCTTGTCCTTAATGAGTGATCAACCTGAAACAATGCAAAGGAAATACAACAAAGCATGTAACCAGAAAACAACAATGATCTATTTACTCAAAAAGTCAAGAAGTCATGAGTTATCAAGTAAATTACATACAAGACATAGGAAAACATCATTGATTGTATTAATAATGAAATAAGAGCAAGCTTACAACCAAAGTCTTGACATTGCAAGCCTTCTCAGAGGAATCCATCCAACATGTTCTTCAAGCATTCACTCTTTGAAGATGGATCTCCCAACATACAAAGTCTCTCTCTCACTCATAAGTTTTACATAAAGTCAAGGGCACTTCACAACCTTCCACAATCTATCAACACTCTCACACTTGTCACACCCACACCAGCTATCTATCAAACTCAAAAGCACTAACAACACTACTCAATCCAAGAATTTACCAACTAACTGAACATAGAAAAGGTGAGTGTTTAAATAGGAGAAGGAGTCTCCATGAAAGGTGGAAGAGAGAGCTTATCCCTAAGGAAGGTAGCACAATTTATGGAACTTCCATACCAAAGAAGGAAGGGCGACACAAACTATGCCAACAACTAGGTCTGGAGTCACCTAGAAGGCCGACTGTTGGAACGAATTTGCCCAATCTAGATCATCACGAGTGTATAATAGAGATTTAGCACTAACATCACTAATAAGTAATGTAGCCAGTCAGACCGTCAATAGAGATAGCAAATAACCTCGTGACGGGGCATAAAATCGGACCGTTGCGGGAAATAGATGTACTTCCACACTGGAAGAGTGGCTAGACTGTTTACGACCACCGTTTAGCGCGTATATTAAGTCCATAGTCATGATGAGGCAGATAACTTGGGAAAAGTGGGTCAATTGGTAGCATAAGAGAGCATTTTTTTAGTATGAGCATGTTTGACTTGGACACATGACATAGTAGAAGGACTGGGAGTGAAGGAAGTGACAAATTACTGTGTAACAGATGCCCCCTAAAGTATGAAGCCCGAGAGAGTGGGAGGGGTGAAATGCTTTATGAAACTGACTGAGCTGGAACACCATCTGGAAGAACCTACAGGTGCAAGTACAATTGATATCTCTAATAATGAAATACATGTAGTCTAGGCATGGACGCAGCCATCCAAAAGACATACAAACTAGGTCTGTGGTATGGACACAACCATCCAGCTAATAAGACCATGATAATGACAAAGGTATGGTTGCAGCCATCCATGAAGACTCAAGTATGGTCACAGCCATCCATCTATGAGTCACGCAATCACGAACCAATCCATGCATCCCGAACATGTGTAATCTGAGTTCAGGGTCTTGAACCCAACCAATCATAGTACAAATTCTAACATGCAAATAGAGGTACTGAAGTCGAGCATGAGAGAAATTTGCTTGATTACCGGTTGATGATGAAAACCATTAACAAGCGCGAGAGAAACCACCAATAATGTTTATGGTTCTTAAGGTACTATCCAGTACAATCCACAAAGTGTGAAAAATGAGCTGAAGTTGAACACTCGTGGAATCACCCAATCGAAAACCAATGATGTAAGTCGACCGTCAGGTGCGAAGAACTTGCCATTGAGGTATGTAAGCTCCAAGGTACCAAAAGGAATCTCTAGATCAATCTCTTGGATAATGAGCTGATGTTGATAGGAGACGATCCGTCGTAGGAGGGCCATAATGTTTCCCCCATCAACGACATGAGACAAGGAACAAGTGGTAGATGGTGAAATAGAGTATCAAAGGAAAAACAAGGGTGTAAACTGTAAAAGGATTATACTCTTGAACATGTCGGCGACACGACTCCGAATGGTGGCAGCATTCAGGTACCAAGGCATCAGAGGCTTGATGGAGATAGCATGGATCAGATGGAATGAGGCTAAATGACAACGCAAAACCGCGGAAGGACAAATGATGATGTATGGATATCCCAGCCTGACAAGAAGAAAAAGTTTCGATGTTCAAGAATGACTAGCTGCCATAGACAATCAATGATGATTTCCAAATTTTCCCCCCACCATTGCTGGCGAGTGCCCCAATTATTTTCGAAAACAAGCTTGAAGGGGATAGGATGTGTTTGTAATATAATTTTGACCTTCGGTCGAATCCAACCGAGCAATAGTTTAACGAACCCTAGGGAGGAGAAGCTCGAGTCTCGTCATGGTGACGAGTCCAATGTCATCAGGGTTTAACAAGTCTGACATAGGTAAAGCTTAGAGTCTCTTTCATGTTTAGAGATTTTGAAAAAGACACGAAAAAGAAAACTCTAGGGGGGTCCTTTTTCATAAATTTGTGTCTCTCGAGCCCGAAAAAGTATAAAATGATACTCGAAAGAACCGCTTGACCATTACGATCAAGAGGTACTTTTCATGATTAGTGACCTTGACCTGAAAAAGTGGAAAAGAAATTGAAACCACGTCATTTCGTAACCAATAACGAGCCTGAATCGACAAAAGCTTGGCAATATTTTCATGTTTACATGGTCGGAAAAGAGCTTAAAGCAGACCGCCTCTCATTTCATTTAACGAGTTGTAAGGGACAACTCGACTATCTTTTCGTCTTTTAAGTCAGAAAAGAGCGTTAAAGACGAATTTACAGACCAAGTTCACACGAAGTATGACATAGCTCCACTACCTGTAGTTCTACACAAAACACGTCAAACGTAAAACTCATTCGACATAAATGATCAATATATGTGGAAACATAGTTAGAAACCAAAAACTCCAATTAAGCATGCAATAAAAATGGTAAATACCCACATTCTAAAGTGAAATTTTTAATATTTCAAAAAATTACTATAAAAGGAGGGGCAATTCATTTGTTTTTACCATTTGCACTGTTCATTTGATCATTGGAGCATTTGGAGCACCACCCAGAGCAAAGTTCTCAAGCTGCTTCCGGCCTCATTCGTCGACGGTCTGTCATGAAACTTCCGCCAAGTAATTAGACTTCTCCCTGCACTTCATTTCAATGGTCTTTTCATGCATTTTAGTGTTAGGTATGTTAATTTAGATGGATTTTTGAGTTGGAGTCCGTCGCTCGGTCATCGCGGGTATGCCACTCGGGTCCGCGATGATCGAGCATGAATTACACGTAACGGCTTCCAATCGTCACAAGAATATGATGTATTCTCGCAATGACCGCGAGAAAAATGAACTGTCAACTTCGTGCCATCGCGACTGTTTCAAAAATAGTCACGATGATGATGAAAAATTAATTTTTTAAGAAAATTATGAATTGAAATTTATAAACGAAGTTCTAACTCATCTTTTCTCATCATGCAGGGGCATCATGGCATTTGTTTGGCAGGAACAAACTCACGATGTTAACGATGAGGAAGATTTTGTTGATGCTGGGTGCCAAAATGCTTTACATGTGCGCGGGTTGCTAAAATTATTCCTTACTCTGCACCTTCGAGCCCAACTCGATTTGCTAGAGCTGATAATCCGTGCATGGAACCCAACAGACAAAAAATTCATAATCCAGGGCCGAGATATTGAGTTCAATGCAACAGACATATATTTCTTGATCGGATTGTCCCGTCATGGTGAGAGGTCGATCCTAGAGGGCCAAAACCCCCGGGGGGGCGAATCGCTAAAGATGTCGATGGAACGAGTGTGCCCCCAGGCACGTAAATCAAAGAGCGGGAAGGTGGCCATTCCGACGGTGGAAGACTTGGTTCTTTATGCAGTTCTCTTTATGGTAACGAGGGAAGTGGGCTCCTAAGCCCAACACGAGGCATCGAAGACCCAACTACGGTTGGCTCTCGAATGCCTTAATCCGACCATGTTCAACTGGGCAGAAACAATGACGGCTGACATGAAGAGACAAATTACCAACTATCCTCAAGGAGAGACGAAACAGTTTGGCTACGAGTCGATCTTGATCCTGCTCATGCTAGAGTAGGTGTTGGCGCTGCAGTTGCAAGATATGGACTTGGACGCGCCCAGACCACGGGAGATTAGGATCGCATGGTGGACCCATGTTATGCCACGAGGAGGTCGCGGACGCCCAGTGTCATGGGGGACACTATTTCGTGAGTGGTTGGAGCGCCAAACGATCTTCATTGAGGACTGGCTACATGCTGGTATGGACTTTCATGGAGATCCCGACATGCAGCTACCCCCCGGCAAGCAGTGGGATAATGGCAGTAAAGCACTTGATCACGCTATTTTTGTATTTTATCTTTTATGATGTTTTTTGGATTTTTTCATGTATATGTCCTAATGAGTTACTCTATGGTATTTGCAGATGTGGGACTAGTGAGGCCTGTCTGGAGGCGCGGAGGGATCCACAGGATATCAGAGAGCTAGCCTTGGCTCCTCCAGCTGGCGATTCAATAGAGATAGTGGCCCAAAATCTTGAGGGTTTGACGATGGGGATCCTTGATTACATGGGGATCGAGGAGGTCCCCATAGAGTTCCAGATTCATATAGTAGGTGATACCTAGGGTGCACCGACTATTGAGACGGGTTGCACGAGTGGTGGTGTGCTATAGGGAGCATAACCCACCACAATAGACACCTAGGTTTTATTTCCTGCTAATTTTTTGAGAGACATGTGTCTTAGATGTACAGGTAGCATAGACTCTATTTGGACATATACATTTATTTTTTGAGCACCTCGGTGCGCCACATGAGATATATATATATATATATATATATATTCCTATGGTTCATTATTGTGTTTTGAATGCTTCTATATGTTGTTTTGATTACATGTTACGCAAATGTCTGTTTAATACATGGTTTGCTAATGCATTAGTTAACGTGTTTAACCATCTTGGAATGTGTTGATATGTAATAAAATCAAAATTCCTTTCTAACAATTTAACACGTAAATACAACCTTAAAATCCAATGATCTCTAATGGAATAATGGCCATTAAGCTGGTGGACAACAAGCTGAGAGTCCAGATTCACAACCAATGCATGAATGCCGAGGTTAATAGCCTCAGTCAGTAATTCAATAACAACACTATATTCAGCGACATTGTTTGTGGTACAACCCAGACAAACACCTTGAAGGTCTACTACCTCACCGTGAGGATCGTAGATCACCCATGCCGCAGAAGACAGGTTGCATGTACTACGGCAGGCACCATTAGCGAAACCAACGTAAGGTGTACCAGACATCTGCATATGAAGCAAAAGACACAATAAGTGGCAATTATGCCTACACACCAAGTCAAAACATGAAAAGACACACACACAACACACCTACTGAAAACACACATATGTACAAATCAAAGTGCATGGGGTTCATGTGTAATATTTTTTCAGATAAAGCCCATTTCGGGGCTTATCTAGAGGGTTCACTTCATAATCAATAAGCTCATAAGCCCCTTTTTGCAAAACTCGCTTTACAATATAAGGCCCGTGCCACATAGGCTCGAATTTCCCTGCCCCTAGCTTATCATTCGCTTGATCATAAAGCAGGACTAAATCTCGTTCAACAAAAGAACGAGGATGGATAATATGATCGAAGTGAGTTTTCACTCTCTTCTTATGTGTTTCAATAGCTAGAGAGGCTAGTCGACAGGTCTCATCTAGTCGTTCTAGGTAGAGAATATGTTCTTCTACTGGAGTAGTGTTGGGGAGTAATTCGATGGCTAATTTCAGAGAAGGGATCTCACACTCAATCAGAAGGGTAGCCTCCAGATCGTAAACCAATTGGAACAAGGTGAACCCATAAGGCGGAGAACAGCATCAAATGCCAGTTGGACTTGTGCATGCCAACGGTGCATTGAAGCATTGTAACTAGAACTTTGTTGACAACTTCCACTTGGCCATTGGCCTGAGGATAGTATGATGTCGAGCTATCATGCTGCAAGCCCAGCTGGGTTTTTAACTCAGTCTTCATATGATTACAGAAATGTTTGTCGTGATCAGTGACGATAGCCTGAGGGACTCTGAATCATGAAATAACATGATTGAAGAAAAATTGCGCCGCTGTGTATCTGTCCTCGGATAGTGTAGGCATTGCCTCAGCCCATTTTGTGAAATAATCAATGGCAACGATGATATACCCATGCCCCCCAGCTGAGTGAGGGTTACAGGTCATATAATCAATGCCCCATTTGGCAAAAGGACCGACAGTAACAACAGGTTGCAATGGAGCGAGAGGCGCGTGCATTTTCCATTGGTGGGTTTGACACTCATGACAAGAGCGGACGGCAAGAATTCAATCCTTGAAGATGGATGGCCAAAAATAACCAGCATGGAGAATCTTTTGAGCAGTAGCATACCCAGACATGTGACCACCACAAGCGCCAGAATGGCAGTCATTTAGAACTCGTTTGGCTTCGTCGAGTGTTAAACATCGGCGGAGGACAGAGTCAACACCGAGTTGGTACAGGGTGTCCCCAATAATGCGATAAGGTTGAGATTGATGATGAATCCATTGTCGAGCATCCTTGGACAAATTGGGACGAAAACAGGATGTCTGAAGATGGACAATAATGTCCCTGTACCAAGGATCGAGGGTACTAATCAAGAACAAAGTTTCATCTGGAATATGGTCCTCTAATCGAGAGGGTTCGGTAACAGATGGCAGAGAGCAAAGCAACTCAGTGAAGACGAGGGACTTCTTAGACTTGGCAGTGGTGAACTCCAAGTCAAACTCTTGGAGTATGACAATCCACTTTGAGTATTTGCCCCCCAGTAACTGACGTCACAAAATGTACATCATCGCGTTGCAATCAGAAATCACCGTCATGGTGCGCAATAGTATATAATGGTGGAAACGTTGGACAGCACAAATGACAGCCTATGACAACTTCTCGACATAGGCATAGCAAGCTTCCATATCAAGTAAATTGCGGCTGAGATAATAAACGACATGCTCAGTACCATCATCGTCGTCTTGAACTAGAAACATGCCGATGGTGGTATCAGCAACAACTAAATAAAGAGTGTAGTCTTGGTGATAATCAGGGGGACGTAACAAAGGAGCAGAAACAAGGAGAGCCTTGAGGCGCTCGAATGACTCTTGTGCAACAGTATCCCAATGAAAAGGGGTTTCGCGTTTTAATAATCGTGTATAGCCTTTAGCCACTTCGACATAATTCAGAATGAATCATCGTAGAAAATTTGTTTTTCCCTACAAACTTTGCAATTGTTGTAAAGAAGCAGGGGGAGGAAGATTTAGGATGGCTTCAACTTTAAGAGGATCCAAAAGGATACCCTCTCGGGAGATGATGAACTTGAGAAGTCTATTAGACTCAACACAGAAGACACACTTATGCGGATTAAGCCGAATGCAATAGTGTATACAACAAAGAAAATTTTTGTGAAGGTGGGTCGGATGGTCTTGGCGTTTTACTGAATGAGCCGGCAGGTCCTCCAAATAAGGCTACATAATGTGTCGAATATCATGAAACGCGTAAGAAATTGCGCGTTGGAAGGTGGCACTGGCATTTTTTAAAATGAAAGGGAGCTTTTTATAAGCGAAAGTGCCCCACAAATAGATAAAGGCAGTCTTGTGTTGATCCACAGGAGCAATATTGATTTGGTTATAACCAGAAAATTCGTCCATGAACGAGTATATCTCACTCTCGACACACTCGTCAATGAGTTGGTCAATGAAGGGTGTGGGGAAGCTATATTTAGGACATGCCCGATTAATATCACGGTAATCAACACATACTCTGATAGTGCCCTGTTTTTTAGTTACAAGGACAATATTAGAGACCCAATCTGTGAGTGGGATGGGGTAAATAAAACCAGCCTTAAGAAGCTTTTCAATTTCCACTTTAATAGCTGCAACCTTTCGGGGGTGCATGGGGTGTAGACGCTGTCGAACAGGTTTAGGACCTAGATAGGTAGTTATCTCATGCACCACAATGCTAGGATCGATGTCGGGTATCTCTTCCAGGAAAACACATCACGAAATTCGCGGAAAAGACCTGTATAAAGCTAAATCTCCTCCAGAGTACAAGTTACTCCAAGATGGATGTGCTCAACAATCCCTGGATTAACAGAGATGTTGATTGGCTAAGTTTGCATGATGTTCCCCATATTCCCTTCAGAAGACACTTGATAGATCTGGATAGGTGTCTGAAGAGGCTAAAAGGGAAAACAAGAAGAAAATTGCTCGAGACAAGTAAGCATTTCCCAATGGGTAGGGAGAAACGAGGAACGAGGGTGATGATTAGGCCAAGGGGGTTCTGTTGTGGCCAGCAACAACCCCCCCTTTTTCATTTAAGTGTTTGTCCAAAATGCTAAATGAATGGGGACCCCTAGTTTAATTTTGAGAAAAATTAAATTTTCCTTCTTCAAAATAAAGCTACCATCGTAGGCTTAGAGAGGTCTTTCGAATATTTTTTTACCTAAGTCTACGATAAGGTAAAGGTCTTTAAAAAATTGCATTAATGCACAAGGCCCCCCCCATGTTAAGCCTAACGTCGCATCACAGTAAGTGATGTTCATAAGGAAAAACCTCAGAATCTGCCGATCTGCGATAACACCGATCGCAAGATCGCACATCGCAGAAATAAACTGGCAATACTTAACAAACATCAAACTCTTGCGACCCGCAATGTTGTGACCTCCGATATTGCGATCGCCGCGATGGCGCAGTCTGCAATCTGGCGATTTGCGATTAGCGCACCTTGCGATGGCACGATCTTCAATGTAACGTAAGAAAATCATTAATCATTTAATTGCGAATCCTTCGGGCACGCCATTCAAAGAAAATCCACTTACCATAATCTGACCCCAAATCATGCGCTTTTAATGATAGTAAGTGGATTAGTTGTCAGTTATTTAATGAAA
>APFE031149518.1:148126-180472 GCA_000404065.3 Pinus taeda
AAAGAATCTGAATTAGATTAGCTTTAAAATACTCTTAGATCAGCATAGTTCAACTCTACACACACACACACCCAATATTGGGAAACTGGTCCCGTTATCCCTAGTCGGACCCGCTATACCAAACGGATAAGGAGTTGCCAACCAAGGTCCAGACTGGGTGGGTATCCCCCTTGTTGTCGACCCGATTTTCGGGGCTTCAACAGGTTCCTCGAAAGACATGGTCTCAATAATCGCTTCATCAGAAGGAAAAATTTCCTGTAAAGGGTCTGAAGAGGCGCTATCTCCAAGCCAAGGGGGCCTGCATGTACGAGTCGAGAGCTCTACTCAAAGGAGCAGATTTAGGGGATGGGGCCGATGCAGAAACAATTTCGATGTAGTTGAGATTAGCAGGACTCAACGACATCTCATCACCCCAGGATTCTATCTGATCAGTAGGAGGAACAACCCATGGATCTGAGTGAACAGAAACCATATTGATGGGGGCGATGTTGGGAGGTCGGAGTGAAAAAACACCCATAAGGGCAGGATCTTTAAAGAGTCCAGCACTCACACTCTCACAAGGAACTGAGGTATGCTCCACAAAAGGCACGTTTCCATCGGAGGAAGAGGCGAAGAAGGAAAACTGGTCTACTGTGATGATCTTCCCCTAATGAGGGAAACGAATGACACAGAATAGAAATGAAGCCACAACTCGCATGGTGTATGTCCAGCTTCATCCTAAAAGGAGTTTGTAAGTTAAATTTGCATCAACAACTTCAACCTCCACTTCAACCGTCTTTCCTTCCAATGTAATGGGCAAGCATTGGAGTATACCATAAGGATGAGACTCTCTCCCATCAAAGGCTTCCAAGGTCATAGGAGACTAGCTCAAAGTTGGAGAACCAATAGCCTTCCAACAAGCAACTGACATTATGCAAGTAGAAGCTCCTTCATCAATGATGGTATGATGAATCGTTTTAGAATTGATGATGACCTGAATAAGGAATGCAATTTGGTGAGGTAGCCTCGGTATATAACTGTCTAGGTCAAAAGTAATCAAATCTGAGTCGGCCGGGTCAATGCAACTGATGGCCGGTAGCAAAGACTTCCTTTGAGAGGGGCAGCTCAGGAGAACTTCTAATGTAGACATAGCTAATAGAGCCTGGGCTAAGTCCTCAACAATGCTATAGTGCTGAGAAGCACGAGCATTGGGGTTGTATGAATATTTCCGGAGTACACCTTTAGGAGGAGGTCGGATGACCGTTTTAGTGCTAGGTTGCTCAATATGAAGGGGGACCAGAACTAGATGGAGGAGCACTAAAGGGGACCTCAGGCTCCTTCCCGGCAGGCGACAGATACTCCTTTTCCCGAGTACTAATGTGGACAGGAATCATCCCAGCCATAAATACCTGAGAACCAAAGGAAGAAGAGGATTGAGATGGATCAGCCACCATTTGAGTTTGTTATGAGGGAAAAGGCTCTTTGAGCACGACAGGAGTTCCAAGGGCACCTTTCAGCAAACGACTAACTTCAGACCACCTTGGGCAGTCTTTGGTATAGAGATCCTCGTCAAAGATAAGGCAAGGATACTTAGGCTTGCGTTTGGCACCTTCCTTAGGTGGAGGTTTAGGGGAATCCTGCTTCGGTTGTTCAACTTTATTGTTTCCTTTTCCCTTCTTTTTCCCTTTTGAGGCTTTGTTTGCTGTGGTGGACTGGACGAAATTCACCTCAGAAGTACTACTAGCATTAGATATAGCCTGAGAAGTATTTTCATTTGAGGCATTCGACTTTTTCTTCCCAGGGTTCACGGAAGATTTCTTGGAGGTCACATTGACAGAACCAATGACACAGTCAACAGATGGTGTTGATGGAGCCTTGGAAGTTTCAGGCCTTGGAGCACCAAGAAAATAATCATATAGTGTACCAGACTGGGAGTAAACCAAGTCAAGGTACTAAGCACCCGCAATAGCTTACTCTTCAGTTACACATGCCCTCATAGCAATGTCCCGAGCTATTGGATCGACAAATGAAGTTGTAAACCAGTCAGTCAGAAGCTGATCGGGAATCCAAAACTTAATCAAACAGCAACATCATCTCCATTCATGAATATGATTGGAGATATGTGTGGTCGTAGTCTGTTTTAAGGATGGCAGGAGATGTGTGCCCATTTCGTATCGAATCGATAACTGAAAATGAGTTAGAAATGCCATAGCTAACGAGTTAAAGTCCTGAAAAGATCCGTGACCTAACTCAATATACCATTTAGCAGTAGAGCCAGTGAGATTCCATTGAAAAAGGTGAAGTTAGATTGAATCATCAAGCCATGAGTTTGACAAGAACCATAGATGATACGTCATAACATGAGCTTGGGGATCTTCTCCAGCTTTACCATCAAACTTGGGACAATCACTTAGAATTTTAGTTGGAACCGGTGGCCAATACGGATTATGAAGAATGGGATCATTTGTCAGTTTGGACACATCTGGTAATTCCAATGTCACTAAAAAGGGTAACTGAGGGTTAAAGGACATATGAGGCCACGAGTAGGAGGTAGTACTAGAGTTCCACCCAGCGGCTTGTTGCCCCCATTGGTTTTGTCCGAATGGATTTGGCCCATAAGGGTTTTATCCGTAGGAATTTTGCCTGTAGGGGTTATAGCTGTAACTGGATGGTTGACCCTGGATTTTCCCTCCAGAATTCCACTAATTACCAACCTGGCTTGCAAGAGCAACATATGGTTGCTGGAAATTCTGATAAGGATTTACCTGCAGCTATTGATAATTTTGATATGGGGCAAATTGGACTTGCCCTTGGGATTGCTCGGTACCATAAGGTGGCTGGGCTCCAAATTGAGCCTGGTAGCTAGGCTGGGTTTGATAAGCAGGTTGAGATTGGGATCCAACCTGAATTTGAGGACTGGATTGGGTCTGGAGCCCAGACTAGGGCTGAAAACCGAGTGGCGCTTGAGAAGCAACAATCATTTGGGTGCCCGGTTGAGCAGGCCCAGACTAATGTCCTTAAGAAAACTGAGGTTGAGCCATTTGGCTAGAAGATTGACCTGGCTGAGATTGAGGTTGACCCACTTGCCCAGAAGGTTGAGCTTGCTGGGTAGTGGGTTGTCCTTTCACAACTGAGGGTTGTCCTGATTGGCCAGATGGCTTAGCAGATTGGACAGTTGGTTGGCCCGGTTGGTTTTGAGGCTGGCCACTTTGTCCAGGCGATTGACTAGGATGGATAGTGGGTTGGCTTTGTTGAATGTAAGGCTGACCAACTTGCCCAGAAGAGTAGCCTTGCTGGACATCGAGTTGACCTTGTTGAATGTAAGGTCGTCCCGGGTTACCAGAAGGTTGCCCAAAATAGGTAAAGGAAGAACCACCAAAGGCCAAAGGTTGTCCCTGGAAGGGTTGTTCTTTTGGGCCTCCAAGTTGCCTTGGATAAGGTTGTCTATAAGATGGCTGACCTTAATAAGGTGGCCTTTGAAAATTCACGGGTGGTGCTTGGCCACCATGATAAGTGGTGGTACCCCAAGCAACGGAAAATGGAACCGTGACCTCAACCACGGGTTGAGATGGCATAGGTCCAGGGTAATATATATGAGCTCCGTGAGAATCATAATAATTAAATGGATTTTGAGGATCCGGATTCCGAAGAGCTTATACATATTGATCATATGCCCCCTGCTGGAATGGAACCAGAAGAAGGTGGGGCACTTAGTGCGGGATCAACAACTCCTGCCATTGGGCCACTATAGGTAGGATCAGTAGAAGGCTCGACAATAGTAGTGACCACTGAAGAAGCAGTGGTGGCACTGACAACAGGGGTTGAAGAAGCCACACAAACAGTTGGCATGGTCAGAACAAATGTGATGGACACATTGTGAATTTGAGGTGTGAATGACTCCGATGTCAGAGGGACAGTACGAGACCATATGGAACTCGAAAGGGGAGACCTGGAACCGATGATGTCCACCAAAGCATTATACCTTAAAGGCAATGTGACACCACGAGAAGTAACATGGAAAGGTGAAGTTCCAGTTGCATGGAAAGGAAAATTTTTCGTAGGAATAGGTATTTCACTTTCTGACACAAAGGATTCTTCACCAGAGACGGGAGTCATCTCATCCATGTCGGAGGAAGACATCGGGACCAAAACACTAGGAGGAGTAGCGGGAAAGTCTTCTTCAGAAGGCTACCAAATGGGGTTCCAATTAATATCGTAAGACTCATCCTCTGGGGTACGAGAGTTAAGTGGTTGGATACACGGGATAACAGGGAGAGTATCACTAACAACCGGAACCTCGGGAGTGATAGAGGATGGAGACCCTTGGTCACTTGGAACGGGAGACAGGATCGATGATTCCACCAGGATGATTCAATTCAAAATCCTAGGAAAACTAACGAGAAAGAACCCTACTCAAACTAAACACAAACAAGATCTAATAGGGTAAATGTGACATGGCCAAATAAATTTTAAGAAATAGGAACAGAACTTGACCTTTTCATCTTTAAAGAGTCGAGAAAAGGACAAAAAGATGACTCTAGTCACCTTCGAATATTTAATGAGCCTGAATTGACAAGTGCTTAGATGGACCTTTTCTTTTAGGGGGTCCGAAAAGGAACGAAAGTGACTACTCTGGAGAGCTAAGCAAAAGGTTTATCAAACAACCAGTAAAACTGCATATACACCTTGGCAGTCATATGAAAACCAAGGACTTTCCGTACGGCAGTCAATCTTCCCGAATGCTGTGTTCAATGCGTTACAATTTGCAAGGCGGCAGACACAGCTTCCTAAGGATAAAGGATGATAACCTAGTGGGGTGTCCCAACATAGACTCAATGGTACATGGGAGCACAATTCCGTACTAGATCGCTATTGAGTCACAGAAGAATGAATCAAGGTCACAGAAGGATGAATCACCCAACCTTGAGTGAGAACAATAGTGACTAGGTTTAATGATGCTGGAGCACGTCTCTAGCCTAGACCTCTAAATAATGAGCATTATGTTCCAATGCATTGTTAGATTTATTAATTCATTTTAAAGTTGATCTTGAATTATGTTTCAGTTTTCAGGCTTTACCGTATGTATACAACAAAACCTAGGATGCAGCTAGAATGAATGAAATATCCTTTTAATTCAATGAACACCTACCTACAGGAGGGTAGAGAGATCATTCCCAAACCAAGAAAACCAAGATGAGCAAATGCAATCACAAAATGCATGGATACTACTAATGAGAGGTTTTATCATTCACTTTCCAATATGCAACCTTGAAATGAAAATTCACTTTCACTTTCGCACACTAAATGAATGTAGTCTTTTGATTTTTGATGTTTTAAATTCAAAGAAACAAACAAGCAAGTGTGAAAGAACCGGTTGATCCAAACAATCGTGATCTATGTTTGGTAGTGAAAAGAGATTGAATCAATACCAAAGATTGGTTCAATAATTGTCACTAAAAATCAATCAGAAACAAAGAATGAGGAAGGCTCAATCAAACCAAAAAGAAAGTTGTAAAAGAATCTTGAGCAAACTAGCAACCAAGCCAAATGATTCAAGAAACTTGAAATAATGAACTAGGTCACACAGGCAAAAATAAAAGATTCATTCAACAAAGCCAAAGAAAAAGTGCCTTAGCCATAAATAGTGAAAAACAACTTATTGAGCAAGAAAAAAAGGCAAGGGATCAACAGGACTGGAAAACTCAGGAGGCAGAATTGAGAAAATCAATTCTACAAGTATCATCGCGAGGACAACACTAGTAACTAGCACTGATAAGCAGCTAGTTGTAGCAACAGAGTGACGTCGTCGCGAAAGTACACGTCTTTCCCATGATGGACCGATTTCAGAGGTCGTCGCAACTGTGTGATATTATTTAGTGACACACAGGACTTTACAAAAGAGTGAGCATGACGTCAACACAACTGTTAAACTATGTTCCACGATGATGTAAAAAAACAATGACAAACAAGCCAAAAACTCCCAAACAAAACCAGCCAATCTAACAGATAATAGAGGGACCTCCCAGATCAATCTAGGTGACCCAAAAGACTGACAATTAATCCCCAAAAACCAAGAGACACCAAATCAAAATCAAAACAAGAGCAAAGAGAATAACATATGATAGACTCCCCAGTGGAGTTGCCAATTTGTGATGCAGGAAAGTGTTCCCTTTGCAGATAGAGGCAACCCCTCTAGCCCTAGAGCTGGTCTAGTCACAAAGAAGACAGATCAACAATATATTTCCTTAAACAGTCATAGTTGGAGGCCTACCTCAATTGGCGGTTGATAGAGTTCCGTTGCGCTGCTCCAGCTTTTGCTTCCTTCTCCTTAATGAGTGATCAACCTGAAACAATGCAAAGGAAATACAACAAAGCACGTAGCTCGAAAAAAACAATGATCTATTTACTCACAAAGTCAAGAAGTCATGAGATATCCATTAAATTACATACAAGATATAGGAAAACATCATTGATTGTATTAATAGTGAAATAAGAGCAAGCTTACAACCAAAGTCTTGACGTCGCAAGCCTTCTCAGAGGAATCCAGCAAGCATGTTCTTCAAACATTCACTCTTTGAAGATGGATCTCCCAACATACAAAGTCTCTCTCTCACTGATAAGTTTTACATAAATTCAAGGGAACTTCACAACCTTCCACAACCTATCAACACTCTCACACTTGTCACACCCACACCAGTTATCTATCAAACTCAAAAGCACTAACAGCACTGCTCAATCCAAGAATTTACCAACTAGCTGATCATAGCAAAGGTGAGCGTTTAAATAGGAGAAGGAGTCTCCATGAAAGGTGGAAGAAAGAGCTTATTCCCAAGGAAGGTAGCACAATTGATGGAACTATCATACCAGAGAAGGAAGGGCGACACAAACTATGCCAACAACCAGGTCTAGAGTCACCCAGAAGGCCGACTGTTGGAATGAATTCACCCAATCTGGATCATCGCGAGTGTATAACAGAGCTTTAGCACTGACATCGCTAATAATTAATGTAGCCAGTCAGACCGCCGCTAGAGATAGCAAATAGCCTCGCGACGGGGCATAAAAGTAGACCGTTGTGGGAAAAAGATGTACTTCCATGCTGGAAGCAAGGCTGGACTATTTATGACCATCGTTCAGCACATATATTAAGTCCATAGTCATGATGAGACAGATAAATTAGGAAAAGTGGATCAATTGGCAGCATAAGAGAGCATTTGTTCAGTATGAGCATGTTTGACTTGGACACATGACACAGTAGAAGGACTGGGAGTGAAGGTAGTGACAAATTACTATGTAACACTACTTATTACTAAGGAATGGTTTCGACCACCTACCAAGAGCAGGTGCCACTGCTTTGCTCTAAAAATTTGTGTTACTCTCCATTCTCCCTCTTCCTCCAACACAAATGGCCCTTTATATAGGCTGGAGGAAAATCCCTCAAAAACTGGGTAGTTCCAAACAAACGTTGAAGTTTAGTAGGTAGGTGTTTTTCCAACAGAGACTCTTGGCCCTGAATAAGACATGGAAGCAACCCTTTCAAATATGGCAAAACTCCCTTAACTGTGCATTGAAACCGATAGTCTTTTCTATCGGCATTTGTCTCATCGGTTTTCCCAATCGGCAGATAGACCAAAATCAAGAACCCTACGATAACCACAGACCCGATGACTATATTAATAATAGTACATATTTTATCGGGTTCAAAAACCCCATTGTAAATCACAATCAGTGGATAGACCCATGGACTGTGATGATCGCAGACTCACCGGGATAATTAAATACAGTTCATAAAATATTGCATCCAGGAGCCCATCGTAAATCGAAATCGGTGGAGCCCATCGACATACAGACCCAAATAGGTGTTCTATGATAACATAGACCCGCCAGTATTATTAATCACAATTTATAAGACATTGGGTCTGGATCCCTTTCGTAAATTGCAATTGGTCGAGGCAAGGGTGATACTCGATACAACTACTCTTGTTGCGATTTGCGGTTGCGATTTAATCACATTGCAACCTGGCTCTGTCAGGGGCCGATTCTTAAACACTTTTTCCACCTCTGATCTGCGATATGCAATATTGCAATCACGACTAGGATCATGACGGGGCCAATTCTTATCCATTGTCTCTTCCAATCTGCGATATGTGATATCGCAATCGCAACTGGGATCCTGTTGGGGAATATTCTCCTTAAGCCACGACCTCTTCTTCTGTGATATGTGATATGTAGGACCAACGCAAGCCTACCACTTGGTGCTTCCCCATTCATTTATACTTTTAACACATCATCTCCTCCTACCACCTAGACAAGTCAAACTTAATCTTTGACTTACTCTAACTTCTTCATATGAACTCGGATTTGAGTTTTGTTCACACCGTTGGAATTAGGATAGTGAGAATTTTGATCCGATGCTAATTTTATATAGATTCTACCACTTTGAGTTTTGAGCCTTTCTACCATGCCACTGATACTTTCTGAAGATCCACTTTGATCAATCCTCTTGCATCCTCCTAGATCAATCCTCCCCACTAAGATAATATTTTGGTCCTCCAAAAGCATTAAATAATATACAACTACTCTATACTTTGTCTGCACTACAAGTGTCCTAATAGATCATCCTTCCTTCTTCACCTTTGTCCTTCGGAGCCATAAGTGATGAGCCGACACCTAAATCCCCTGCAAAACTGTAGTACAATATATTGAAAATTACATGTTTTTCTATGTGACCAAAAAATGAGCCAAGCATCCCATACTTTCCACGAGTTTATAACACATACTCAGAGGTCAAGTTTACATAAAAATGGAAAGAATACTCCAACTATCAATACAAGGCCAAACATCATTGTTGCTTCAACAAGTGATGGAAAACACATCATCACTACAACACATGATTTACAAAAATAAGGCCAAACACAGTTATTGTTGCTTCAAAAGGTGATGGAAACACATCTTCACTTTCACAGTTTAAAATGCAACTCAAAATAAGGCCAAACATCATTATTGCTACAACAAGTGATGGAAAACACATCATTTCTTTTACAATTTTAATTGCAACACATGATTTGCAAAAATAAGGCCATGACATTCTACCACACCTAAAATAACCATCTCTCACTTATCAAAGTGAATGGGTTGCCTCCTTATGGCACATTCACTGATTGAACAACTGTTTCACCTAGTTCATGCATGGATGTTTTGTCCTTGCGATGCTACTCTAGTTGGAGCCTCCAACATGTGGCTCTTTGATGGCCACCTCTGTCGCAATGAATACGATAAGCCTTCTTCCTCTAGATTTTCTTTAACTTCTTCTTTGTCTGCTATTGAGAGGGTATTTCATGCCTCACCCTTTTTCATGCTGCTATTCTTTTCCAACACTCAAAAAACATATGGTTATGAAATCCAAAAAAACTGTAAGCTATTTTATGCCATGATTTTCATTCATTATTAATAATACGACTGTAATCAAAATGAAAATTAGAATACCGAGATTGGTTATACCTTTCTTGTTGGTCTCTGGAATGATCATGGGAACAAGAGCTTGCCTTAACTCTTTCTCTACAATGCATACTGCCATAGGTTGATGGTGATGTGTTCCCATAATCCTCTTTCCTCGATGGTTTCAACAAAGTTGTGGAAGCTTCTGACACCTTTGCGCACTGTCCTTCCATGCACCCCAACCTTGTGAATCGAGGCCTTTTCTCAACCTCCAATGGTTGAGTTATGCCTTGGATTTTAACACCAAGTTCTTCTTCTTCCTTATACCTCGTCCTGGTAAGGAGTCTCATGTTTGTCCCTATATTTGGTATCTCCACATTCCCAAAAGAACTTATACTATGTGAAGATGAAATTGAAGGGAAATCAACATCTTTTACCTCCACTGTTGAGTTGGAAAGGACTGGTGAGTGCTTCTCATCATTTGTTGTTGGTGCTTCACTGGATGTTTTGGCACATTCCCCAACTTCCTTCCTGACATACCAAAGTCTTTCCTGGTGGGGTAATTCCTCTACTTTTATGGGGTTTATGATACCTTAGCCATTAATGTTGAGGCCCTTCCCCTCATACCCCATTCTTCTTAACAATTTGGAGCCGATTCCTATGTTATGATTTTAAAAAATGGAAAAATCATCATCATGAAACATGCATGAAGTCAAAGAATTACTTTTTACCTTGTAGGGGTCATGTTGTAGCTCTTCCAAGGCCTCATTCTTAGCTTGCAACTAGCATAGAAACCTCTGTTCCTCCTCTTCCTCTTCTTGTAGAAGCCTCCTTAATCCAACAAACTCTTCTTCAAGACTCTAGTTGCTACGCTTCAACTCTTCTAGGGCCTCATCTATGGTTTGCAACTGAAGCTGGAATCCCTGCCTCTCCTCTTTCTCTTCTCACAATAGCCCTCTTAATTCAACGTTCTCTTCTTGAAGCCTCTAGTTAATCTCCTCATTTTAGGAAGGTGAGGAATAAAATGCATAAGCACTAGAAGATGTGGATGATGCATCGGTCTCCAATCTCTCTCTCTCCTCCTCTCTTCACTTCCCATATGCTTCGTACATGATGCCCAACCATTTTGGACATTCTGAGGAAGGTCTCATGCATTTCTTTATCATTCTCCATGGCTGCACACTTGGTCATTCATGCTCACAATTCTTAACAACCACAAGACCGCTTCTCTTCACAATGAGCTTAAACATCCACCATGTCTCCTCTTCGTGATGCACATCCTTGGAGGCTAATCTCTAGTTAGCGTACTCATGCAATTCACATCAACTAAGCCCTGCTCTAATACCACTTGATCCAAGATATTTTACTTGCAGATGCATAAAAATTACATGTAACAAAGCACTTAAATCCCATGGAACATAAGTATATAAAATGAAGATAAAAGAGTCATAATTACACATGAGATCAATACACAGAGATTTGATTATGGAGTTTGTTCAATTTGGAATAAATGTCCAGGCTCTACTTAATAGTGGGGAGGCCTTCATTCATTAAATGGCATGGAAATGGAGAAGTACAAGAAAATTTTACATAAAAAGCATGATACCTCCAATCTAGAAGATAACTGGCACATGGAGAGTCCAACTCTAGAAACAGACATCACCACTCGCTTCTTGGCAAAAAATCACACAAGAACAGCTATCCAAACACCCAATTCAGATAATCGGGCCTTCTCCACGTTCTTAGAACCTCTTGATTGATGAGGAATAGTTCCAACCACCTAACAGTAGTAGGTGCCACTGCTATGATCTGCAAATCTACGCTACTCTTTGCTCTCCCCCTTCTTCTAACACAAATGGCCCTTTATATAGGTTGGCGAAAAATCCCTCAAATTCAGGGAGTTCCAAAAAAAATGTCGACGTTTAGTAGGTGGGCATTTTTCCAACAGATATTCTCGTCCTTGAATAAGACATGGAAACAACCCTTTCAAACATTTCGAAACTCCCTTAACTGCACATTGAAATTGACGGTCTTTGCTATCAATGTTTGTCTCATCGGTGTTCCAAATCGGCGGACAAACCAACATCAATCGTCCTATGATAACCACAGATCTAACAACCCTATTAATCATAGTACATATTTTATCGGGTCTAAAAAACCCATCGCAAATCGCAATTGGCAGACAGACCCAAGCTCTGTGATGATTGCAGACCCACTAGGATAATTAAATACAATTCATAAAATATCGCATCCAGGATCCCATCTTAAATCACAATCGGCAAAGCCCATCTGTGTACAGACCCAAACATGCATTCTATGATAACACGGACCTACCGGGATTATTAATCACAATGTATAAGATATCGGGTTTGGAGCCCTTTCAAAAATTGCAATCAACAAAGCCTGTGGTGATATTCCATACAACTACTCCCGCTATGATCTGTGATTGCGATTTTATCACATTGCAACCTAGCGTTTCCGGGGGCGATTCTTAAACACTTGTTCCACCTCTGATCTGCAATATGCGATATCACAATCGCAATCGGGATCCTAACCAAGGTCAATTCTTATCCATTGTCTCTTCTGATCTTTGATATGTGATATCGTAATCACAACCGGGATCCTGTCGAGGCCGATTCTACTTAAGTCGCAGCCTCTTCTTCTGCGATATGCGATATGTGGGACCAATGGCATCCTAACACTTTACACTTCCCCATTCGTTGGCACTTTTTCCACGTCATCTCCTCCTACCACCTGGACAAGTCAAAATTGATCTTTGACTTTCTCTAACTTCTTCATATGAACTCAGATTTGAGTGTCACTCGCACTATTAGAATCAGGATGAAGAGTACTTCTATCTGATGCTAATTTTATCTAGATTCTATCACTTTGAGTTTTGAGCCTTTCTACCATGCCACTAGTACTTTCTGAAGATCCACCTAGATCAATCCTCCTGGATCCTTTTGGATCAAAAAATCAAGGTAATACATGTATAACATAATCATGACATCATATAGAAATATAACACATAATCATATAAGCATATAACCATCATTCTAGCTAGAGTCCAGTCATCAATGCATAACCATATCAACTACACATATGAAGACCTCATGCATGAAAACAAACACCACATCATTGTACACTTGACCACATGTGAATACTAACGTGCATAAACAATGCATAATCAATTACACATTCATGATGACACACTCCACAACAACACCATCAACTTCCCATGGTGACATCACTACAACCATGACCCATACCATACAAATGAAAGAAGCACATGGTCTTATAACACAAGAAATAGATATGAAACCAACCTGAATGCATGACCAACACATAGCCCATCCAGTCTGAGGGGTGAACCATGCTTTTACCACTCTGTAACAACATCCTCCCACATCTACCCAAGTAACCGACCAACTAGGGTAAACATGTGATGATAAGTTACTATGATATGATTCAACCTCCTAATTCACCTTAAG
The DNA here is from genome assembly GCA_000404065.3 of Pinus taeda. Taxonomy (NCBI): domain Eukaryota; kingdom Viridiplantae; phylum Streptophyta; class Pinopsida; order Pinales; family Pinaceae; genus Pinus; species Pinus taeda. The sequence continues at coordinate 161,032 of APFE031149518.1, forward strand.
GAAGTGGAATTGATAGAAACACACCACACAAACCTTCCACATCAACAACAAAACCCCAGGAGCCATCCCAACCTCTCAGGTAACCAACCCTTAGGCCCACTGAGTTTTTATACCATTTAACCCCCAGATGATCCCATGATATGGGCATGCATGCATCCAAGGACTTTTCTGCCCAGTGTTATGCCTACATCCCCAGGATTTGAGCCACTTTTTTAGGCCCAGAACCTAGGTCACTGCCTAGAACTAAATGAAACCTTTAGAACAAAGATATAACAATGGAATAATGATGCAAATTCAATTACTTGAACAAGGGCTTGACTAGGCCCCTACTAGCCATGATAGGCATTTCGTTAAGCATATCATAAATATGTAATCTATAGGTTTAAATAACAGATCTGAACACAGGGGTCTGATACTTATTTGAGAATCACTAAGAAGCATTGATGCCTCAACATGTTAACTACAGTTTCATCCATTAGGCCATAGATACATTTTTCATTCATTTACAATTAAAAATATGATGAGATCAATACATAGCTAATGTCATAATATATGTTCATAACCATCATAATAGCAACAAAAATACCAATGAAACAAAATCCATATAATCCACATATAAACTAGTATAATACTCATAAAATAACAAGGCAATCCTCCATGGCAGTGATAGATCATGACCAATAAACCACATGCATATGCCATTCATGACAAAACTAGTGAAGAAAACATACATGAAACTCGGTAGCTGTAATCAAAACCCACTATAGCTGCTGATCTTGATGTCATCTTGCACTTTCGTGCTCTTCCTTTTCCTTCTTGCTCCAAAACTCCAAGTATTCCACACTTCTCCAAGAGTGCACAAAGAAACTCTAAGTGTCCAAGAGTATAAGAGAGAAATAATAGAGAAAGAGAGATCCAAAACTAAATTAACAACAGTCTATGAACTGATCCTCAGAAGCCTTTGTATTAATGAGGCCTCTATTTTCTTCATTTTCCATTATTTTCCTTCTCACATCCAACATGTGACCTTTCACCTCCATTTTCTCCTAAATTCCATTATTTTCATAAATAAATGTGCCAAAATGCCATTTTCCCTTTCCAAAGCCTTTTCCATTGCCTTTGTCAATTTACTTAGCCATTAATAAAACACCAATGATCCCCATAACCATGATTTTTCCCAACATTCAGCTTGGAATAAGTGTCCCATCAACTGTGGTTACTATTTTTCCTTTATTAACTTTTATTACGTGGAAATTTCACCAGGGCTATTACAACACATCCCTTGCATATTCCTTTACAATCTTCTTTGATATTGGGAATGCCATTTACCAATTGATTAAGAGAGGGAATAACCTTATAATGTAAATTTCCATATATTATATGCCATAGTTCAATGGGATTGATTTCCATGTGAATTAAGGCTTGAGGAGATGGTGCTAGTCTCTATGTATACTTCCTTCACGTATTCCAATAACCCTAGCTTTATCAATGCTTGAATCTTTTCCCCAAGCCAAAACTTTTCCATCTACAAAATAAATTTGATCACCTTTATCTTCTAAGCAAGAAATTGAAAGTAAATTATTTTTTAAACCTGGAACATAGAGTATATTGTTGATATGTAGCATTTCTCCATTGTCTAGCTTTAAATATGTTGATCCAAGGCCTTTAACAACATAGATTTTGTTGTCTCCCAATTCCACAGCATGAGAAGATTATTCCTTTTCTAGAGTGTGAAGTTGTTTTTTATCTCTTGTCACGTGTCTTGATGCTCCACTATAAATAATCCATGCATTTTCATCATTGAGTGAACCTGTGAGTGCAACCAAAAATCCTTTTCTTTTTTCCTTATTGAATAAGTTGTAGATGATTCTTTTGATCCAATTTCCTGCAATATTGAATGCCAATTTCAAGTATCTTATCATATAGGGAGTAGCCCTTTCTTCCAAGCCAATAGAGAGATCTCCAATCTACCTTGACCTTATCTTTGATACTATGTTGAGAAATCAATGCTAGTAGTATTAGGGTTAGATTTCTCTTTCTTGATAATTACTTGTGAATTATGTTGCCTTCTTTTACTTCTTTATTATATTATATTTCATTAATAAAATACCAAATTATGTGTGTATGAAGATCAAAAGAACAAGAGACACAACATGTAAGCACTTAACAAGGGAAAAACCCCTATTTAGAGGAAAACCTAGTCAAACCTTTTCCTTCAGTAGTTAAGATGACATATTCCAATACTCTTCAACCTAGATACATATTTCCTCCAACCACCAATTCCTTCCTTCCTTCCAGCAACTTCGATCTAGACCTTTGACCTTGCAGCATCAGAACTTCAACCCAACAAATCTACAATTTTGACCTTCCCAGCAGCAAAAGTTCGACCCATCAAATTCAAAACTTCGACTTTCCCAGCAATAGAACTTTGACCCAAAAAATACAAAACTTTATCCTTCCCAACAAGAAAACTTTGACCCAACAAATAAACCCAATAACTTTTCATAAAAGAGAGGGAGAGGTAGCCCAATAACTTTGACTTGTTGTTCTTTTGCAACCCTTCCTTCTTTTCCCTGAACTTTGCACTTTTCTATACTTTCTTCTTGTGTATAAATCTTGTTGATCTGATGTCCAAATAAATAAAATTGAACTTGTATATATAGCCTCTTTTGTGGGTTGAATTGTTGTCTTGTAGGCCGACTTCATCAGGCAAGGGTCGAATTGGTGTGGAGGTGACAAATTACATATTTGACTCACTAATAATTCTTTTTACATGATTCAAAAGCCCAAGAAGGGTCTCATTGAATGGAAAATGACTCTAATCACTCAATATAAAACGTATAAGTCATCAATGGGGAATTTTACCTATAAAATGATGACCCAGGCATGAAACCCATGCTTTGATAAGTCATTGTAATAATAATTAAATTTCATTTTTCATTCTTTGACTCAAATATAATTATGAAGACCGAACCTAGTTACATTCTTCAATTGTGTGCAAGTACTACTAGTGGCTTTCATGGTTGGCATATTCATCCTACATTCCTCCTTCCATCATCAACCTCTTTCTCCTCACCTCACAACACCCTAAAAAATCTCCCAACGAAAGTACATTTCTTGGTTAATGAAGGACATCATGTGACTTTGTTTTTGTGCAATATGGGCCTATGAGAGGTGATAATATTGCAAAAATATTCATACACCCTTCATATATATTCATCTAGCTTTTCCTACCTTTATATCACCTTTTCCACCCTAAGAATGCTCATAGATCCAATCATGTAGCAAAACAAGGCAACACTCTAACATCTTGTAGCCTCATGTAAACTTGATCAAATTTGCTCCAAAAGATTGATTTTTTCTTCTTGACTTTGATAATGTCCCCTAGTCTATAAAACTACGATTGAGGAAGGCAAAATACCACTTAAGACCTACCTTTTATTCACTACAACACAATTTTTCAATTAGGGTTAGAGGACAAATTTCTGAATTTGAAGTTACATAGATGAATTTCTTGATTGTCCCATGAAATTCCTAATGAATTTTATCACTAAAGCTAAATCTCCTTGAACACAATGATTAAAGTTTGATTTATCCATGCAAATTATATTAGGACCGGCTCTTTTGATTTTATGCTTCTTTTAGGGTTTCAATTATAGGCACTATGATTGCATAAGTTAATTCCGTTTTCAATGCAACTTTTCACATTCTACAATTAGAATAATATTAATATTCTTGCAAGTATCATGTAATTTACATTTTTCAAGTATATTATTGTTTCCATTTTTGCAAGTAATATAGCCTTTACATTCCTACAACTAGGGTTTGCATTTACATTTGGATAAGTAACATCTTCATTCCTTTTGCAAGTAGCATAATATTTTGATTTCTACAATTGGAATAAAAATCTCTTTTTATGCAATCTCCTTCCTTGAGTCAACTGATAGAGTGGTCTCTATATGCCTTGTTATGGCCCATTGCTTAAAGATGGCATGAGTAGAAATTAACCTACTGTGCATATATCACTCTCATCTCTTAATTTTGTATGAACCCCAAGTTGATAATTAAAGTTAGTAGCCTTGGGAGTTACAACAATCTTCTTACAATACTGAGGCTCATAAATGGGATCAACTAATGCAAGAGAGTGTGTTGGAGTTTCTTATAGAAGGTGTGCCAAGGTTCTCTCCACAAGATATGATAAATCAAGTGATAGTGACATATAAGAGTACAAGTGACACGTGTAAAAACAAAAGAAACCAGAAACAACACATGCAAGAATTAAAGAAAGAAAATGTGACACATTCAAAATAAAAAGAAATCAAAATGACACATGCGAAGTAAAATCGACACAAAAGTGATGGCTAAGAAACTTACCTAGATGATGGCACACTTGCAACTGTGAGTTAGAGAATTCTCCTTTTGCTCCAAAAGTGCACAAAGCTCAAAAGGAAAAGATGAATGTGAGATGAGATTTGAGTCGGTCTCTTTATATAGGGAGAGTAGACATGCAACTAGGGTTAGGATTTATAAGTACACTTAGTGCATGTCAGGAAACTAGGAGTCAAGAGTGAGTTGACTGCTACTAAGAGGTGTGGTAGTACTAGCTTGAAGAAATGTGCTCCCACTATCAACTAGGAGTTCAAATTCATTATCTGCAAAGGATGCACTTACACTATCTCTATGAAGTGTGCTTAGCCTATCTTGGAAAGTTTGCTTGCAAAGCAATCAAGAGTTGGGCATGTGGAAACAAGTAGTTCAACACTTACGATTCCTAAAGGAAGAGTTGAACACTTGAAAGATGACATGATCATAAGGAGGCTCCAAAATTCAGAGGTAGGAAAATTTTTGGAGGGGGTTGTAGAAACTATAGCACTTAGTTACAAGTTGGTATGAGGACATTGGCATCTTTCCTTATGTTATTGTTTGTGATCCATTTAGTTGGTTCATATGGATTTCATATCTCTTTCTAGGCCAAAAGGAGTGCTTCATGTGCTATGGATTAATGATGTAACAATCAATATGCCTCAATGCATAATATTTCTTGCATCACCGAGGCTCTAATTATTATTTCATATGTAACTTTTAATAAACATATGAAGTTTATGTTGTTTTTGAGACTCTATTATAATTTTGTTTGATACTACAATTGCTCATGGATGCACATTTTGATCTATTGAGCTTGTCTTTGTAATTTTGTCATTTGGTGAAGGTGAACCCTAGGTTGGGCCCGCTTGAGGTAAGGTCGTGCACACATTTATTTCCAGTCATTTATTTATATATGTGTGTGTTTCTTTCTTGCAATGTTTAATTTAAATATTGTTTAGTAGATTATGATCGACTAAAGTGATTTGTGTGGTGTGTTTTAGTTTGATTGATGTTACATATATTTCTCTACTTTTATGGGCCATTTTCTTTGCATCAATGTGTTTGTAGAGGTGGTCACAGAATTGCTGCAAATTTGGAAGTTTCTGTTGTGAAATCAGCAAACTGCTGCAAAATTGCAGAAAGTGCTACAAAATTAGACCTTGATAGGAAACATTGTCTCAATTAGGTATCATTCTTAAGTTTGGAATTCCAATACTTGGGTAAGCTTGTAGACACAACAATTTGAGTAATCTAACCTTTCTAGATCTGTACTTCCACCACTAGTAGAGTTCATGTATAGGCATAAGAATCAGTAGAAACTTTGGTAATTGTGCATACAACACAGGGTCCTCATTAACAAACCTTGGTTGACAATAAAATGACAATGTGAATCATTAATAAATAAATGATATACATTCACACCTTCATTGTTGGCACCATTTCCGAGGAGGTACTCAAAAGTATTAGAAGTTACCATCAAATAGGAAATGACACAGGGAGTAGAAGAGACCAAAGGGGGATAATTAGCCAACCCTTTTAGTAATATACATCCTAAATTTTCTTCATTTAAAGACATGTTAGTATAAGTAGAAAAACATCGTTAGGAAAAATAAAAAGTTTGTAAAAAACCCAAAACATGGTGTAGTAGGGGCCACACCTACTAACATTCTAGCAGACAAGGAAGGGAAACTGGTGAGGGGTCCTTTTGTTTAGAATAGTGCGGTATGGAAACCACCTAAAGGTGGGGAACCAATAGGGGAAGGAATTACATTTAATGATGATACATAGAGCACTTTGGCATCTAACAAAGTCCAAGCCCCCAAAACACTATTAGAGGATAAGATGTGGGGTGAATAGGTAAATGGAACAAGGCCACAAGGCCCTATTAACTTTGAGTTTCCTATCCGAGACCCAGATGCAATGGTAAAAATGTTGAATATTCCTCTCTTTACCCTCCCAAATTTTCATGGCCTTTCTAGGGAGGACCCTTCCATATATGCATAAAAAATGAAATTGTTTCCTGCAAACTTAAAATATGAAAATCTTTGTTGGTTTATGGGTATTGGAGGAAATACCATTCGAACTTGAAAAATTATCAGGACTATTGTAAAGTTTGGGATATTAAGGAAGACATTTTCAAGATGTCCAAAGCTGATGATGAGATATTAGAATATTATGTCGAGTGATTTCAATACACCCTACAAAGGACAAAATACGATTCTTTAGATCCTAAAACTTTGTGTATCATTTTCTTTAAGGAATACGGGAAGTCTACCTTGAAACCTTGAATCTCATGGGTGGAGGTGATGTCTCTCAGTTGTCCTATATCAAGATCTATGAGTTGTGTACATGATATTCTAGAGGAAGTTTAAATTATAATCATAATTAGCTGGATGTAACTTCTAGAATTAATAGGCATAGTGAGAAAGGGGTAACTAGAGCTAAGCTAGGGAATCTATTAAATAATTTTAAAATTGAAGTCCTTAGCACCCTAAGCTCCCAATTAGATGCCTTTAAAGCCAAGAAAAAGAAAGAAGAAGATGAATTAGTCTTATCTATATTTTTATCTAAATGTCACAAAAAGAATCCTTTACAAGAGTTCCTATTAAATAATATTGAAATGTGCAACATTTGTGAGAAAACGAATTCAACCCAGGAATGTTCCTCTCTCCCCAAGCTTAAAGCTATGTTTCAAGAGGTCAGTGAATGAAAAAAGAAAATTTGTTTCGTGGCCCAAAAGAAATACTACCCCCCTTGATCATTAAGAAATACACTCCAGGATTCATATTTATATCCTACTCCAACCTTTGGTTTCTACCCTCTTATGCCTTCACCTCATTTTCCACCACAAATGCAACATCAAGGGTGGGTCCTAGGTTGGAGAGGACATCCTTCCTACAAAAATATGACACCACAAGCACCATCTCAAAATTATCCACAACAAATTCAACTAACATCCAATCAACCCACTCAAACTCAAAATCAACAAAGTCCCCAACTTCCAGCTCAACCAATTCCTATTCCAAATAATAAAGTAGCTCATCTCACCCACTATGCTGAGCTACCCTTCTTTCCCACTTATAATTTGGACTCTGGGGATATTCATTTACATTCTAGGAAGGTGCTTAAAAATCAGACTTCTCCCATCATTCAAGAACAAGATGATGAGAAAAACTCCCTAGAAATAGGACCTCCTTTCCCTATTCTTCAAGATACAACAATTGATCATCCTCTCAAAAAGGAATCTATTCCTTACCCTAAGAGAATGCGTTTGGAAAAACCCCTTGTACAACCTAGATTTAATTTTCTAAGAGAGTTAAGGAATTTATTTGTGTAAATTCCACATCTATAAGTCATTATGGATGTTCCTATATATGTGAAAGAAGTTCAAGAACTATTCTGAAGAAACTAGGAACGAGAAAAAAGGACCGTAAAACAATCTAGGTCATAGGGAAAATATCTAATCTAACGTCTGGGAAAATGTTTACAACAAAATATGGAGACCCTAGGAGCCTCGTTGTGACAATTAATATTAATAATTTCCTTATATCAAATACTTTAATTGACCTAGGGGAAAACATTAATGTTATTACCAAATAAACTATGGAAAACCTTGGCTTATTAGGCCTCAGATCAACCCCCACTGTTCTCTAGCTAGATAATTGATCTACTATTAAACTAGTAGGAGTGGTGGAAGACATAATTGTTTCCATATATTCTTGGGAATATCCAGTTGATTTTATAATTGTCCAACCGAAAAATAACCTTGGAGGCTATCCATTAATCTTAGGGAGACCTTGGTTGCCTACATTAGGTGACTATATTAGTGTAGGTCAGGGAACATGACTATGTCACTAAAAATATTACATTGTAACCTCCTGCCTTTGAAGATACTAATGAAGAACTGACTTGACCTCTCTTGACCCTTGAATAGGATGCCACTTTTAAATAGGATACCAAGGATGATTTGATTTGTACTATTTTAACCAACCTCTATGATGAACACCTTTTACCATATATTCAAATATTAGGAAGACATTATCAAGAGTCATGCTCACCTGCTAAGTTAGTACAATAGTTTAATTCATTATCCCTGCCAAAAATTGATAATCAAACTTAGTCTGTCAAAATTTATTCTCGAAAGACTCTTAACATCAATGGCCGCCTAAAACCTTCCCAAAAAAATAAACTAATAGAAGTGCTTCAGAGGAATAATAACAATTTTTCTTCGGATTACATGGATATGAAGGGTATTTCTCCTAATATTTGAACTCATCATATTTATCTAAAGGAGGATGCTCGACCAATCAACAAAACTTAGAGGAGGATGAACCCCAGTCTGAAAGACATTATGAAAGAAGAGTTGCAAAAATTGCTAAATACTAACTTAATTTATCCTATTTCCGATAGTAAGTGGGTTTATCCTTTGGTTATTATCTATAAGAAGAGCAGGAAATGGAAAATATTGTTGTTTATAGCGAGTTAAATAAGTAAACTTTGAAATATTATTTTCCATAAGATTTTATTGGCCAAGTCTTGGTTACCTTGGCTAGGAAGACATTTTTCTCTTTTCTTGATGGGTTCATTGGCTATAACCAAATTCAAGTAGCTCCTAAAGTATAAGAAAATACTACCTTTAATTTATCATGGGGAACATATGCATATCAAGTGCTTTCATTTGGATTGTGTAATGCTCCAACTACATTCCAACGAGTTGTTCTTGGTATATTTTATGATCTAATCCATGATTGTGTCAAAATCTATATGGATGATTTTACTATATATGGATACATATTTGAAGAATCCTTAAAGAACCTATAAAAAATGTTAATATGTTATTAAGAAACAAAACTTTCTCACATTAATGCAAAGTTTCAAATGCTCCTTAATCAAGGGATCACCTTAGGGAATCATTTTTCATGTGAAGGAATTAGAGTGGACCCTGCCAAGATAGAATTCAATCTAAAGCTAGCTACTCCTACTACATAAAAGGATGTCCACAAATTTTTGGGTTATGTAGGATACTATCGTAGATTCATAGAAATTTTTTACCAAGATAGAATCTTCCCTTTTTCGTATTTTGACAAAGGTTGCATAATTTTCCTATAATGAGCAATGTCAACAAGCTTTTGATACACTTAAACAAAAGTTGTCCATCGCTCCTATTCTTCAAGGTGCTAATTGGTCTTTGTATTTTCACATCCACACTGATGCTTCTGACATGAACAATGGGGTTGTATTGGGACAAAAAGAAGATCAATAATGATATACCATTGACTATATCAAGTAGAAATTAACCCCATTTGAGTTGAACTATATAGTTACTGAAAAATAATTCCTTGTTGTAATCCATGCCATCAACAAATTTTACCATTTTATCACCGGATACCCTATGTTTTTTCACCCTAATCATTCAACTATTCGTTATTTCATGGAAAAACCTATCACTCATGGTAATGCGACTAGATGGTTATTTATTCTACAAGAATTTGACGTTACTATTATTGATAAACCTAGAAAATAAAATGTTGTCGTTGAATATTTATCAAGGCTTCATAATGAAGTCCACAGGGTCTTGGATAGATGGTGATTGGGTGATATGTTAAGAAACTCCTTTATGTGAAATCACCAATTCAATTCTCTTCCCCAACCGGGGTGATATATTGGACATGTTGAAGATGTAGTCATGCCAAGCTTACAAGAAAAAAGGCTTCATAATGAAGAAAATTATGATTCTATAGAAGATATTTTTTTAAATCAAAATTTATTCGCTTTGTTTACTAAAGTAACTTGGTTCATAGATAGTTCTAACTATTTGGCTACAGGGAAACTTCCATAGCATTTTTTTCCTACAGAGTGACAAAAAGTCATAAGAGATAATGCTATAGACTCTTGGATTCAAGGGTATTTGTTTCAAACTAGGCCTGATAATGTGATTAAGTGATGTGTCTGAGAGGATAAATTTATGAAATTTTGAAGGCTTGTCATGATGATCTTTGTGGGGGGGGACTTTGTAGATAAAATGTTCGCAAATGAAATTATGTGACAGGGGTATTATTGGCCTACCATTTTCAGGGACGCTAAGAAATATGTTAAAAGTTGAAAAAAGTGTGAAAGGATGGGTAAACCAACACAATTTGGTGAGATGCATATGAAACCATAGATATTGATATAACCTTTTGAAAAGTGGGCCCTCAATTTGTGGCAACGATTAACTCACCGTTGAAGTAGAAGTCATATATCCTTGTATGCATTGATTATGTGACTAGGTGGGTGGAGGTGAAGACCTTGCCAATGGAAACTAAAAAAGCAGTGGATGGCGTTTTATATAAGGATATATTTATTTTATTTGGCATACCATGAGAAATATTCAGAGATTAAGGAACTCAATTCACCTCAAAACTTATTCAAAATCCCACCTAGAAATTTAGGATTAGGCATCATATGTCTAACCCCTACCATCCACAGGCCAATGGACAGGTTGAAGTTACTAACAAGGTACTGGAAAATTCTTGACTAAGATAGTGCATCAACACCATAAGGATTGGGCTGAGAAGCTTTCAGAAGCCTTGTGGGCTTATAGAATCATTTGGAGGGATATTACGGATTTCAGTCTATATGATCTTGTGTATGGGGAATGGGTTGTTCCCCCTCTTGAATTTGAGATCATAACATTTAGGACTACATTGCAAGTGGGAATAAATATTTTTAAAGCACAAAAGCACTGAATGGTTAAACTTAATTATCTTGATGAGATTTGAAAAAATTTCGTTCATCAAATGAATGTTGTGCAACAACAATGTGCAAAGTGGCATGATAAGTTTGTAAAGAAAAATAAATTTAAAGAAGGGGATTGGGATTTTTTTCAATTCTAAGTACGAGGATTTCAAGGGTAAATTGTACAATCATTGGTTGGGACCTTGTGAGACCAAAACTATGTTTTATAACAGGTATGTGCAAGTCCGTACTATCAATGAGGCACATTCACCATTAATGGAAAATTGAAATCAGATGAGGTTGTACTAGAAACCCCAATCAAGAGAATAATTTATTCATGGGTTGGAAAGAATTTTGACATGAAGGTCATAGAGTGAGTGGACACCCCACTCTCCTCTACAATTATTTGATCTTCTAGTCCATACAGATAAAAAAAAAAAAAAAAAGGAAACAAGCCCTGCTAGCAAAAACCTGGCTTCCAGGTGCTATCAACACTATATTTGTAAAAAAACTAAAATATGGCTGACATCACTAAGGAAAAAGAAATTCCAAATGTGAAACCATTTTGGGCACAATTGGATGGGATTGTGCTAGAAAACCGGGGTTTTGTTTGGCAAAGGTCGAAAAAGAAAAAGAAAAAAAATTAAATATATAATAAAGATTGTTAGCATGATTCTCTTTAGCACTGCTTGATATCAAATAATTAATTTTGTAGGAAAAGTATGATGATCTCTTATTCAATACTATCATTCAAGATTTAATCATATAATGAAGAAAGGAAGCAACAAAATTATTTGTGGTATGCATACCTCCATGGGCCAAGAACTATTTGACTATTTCATAGTTTATTTTCTTAACATATATAGGAACTATTAACATGTAGAGTTACCATAAGCATGCCTAATCTTGTTTTAAGGATTTATTTTCTTCCTCATTTGTATACATTTTCCACTTAAAAATAACATGATCATTATTTCGTTACCTATTTTCATGTTCTAATTACCTTTCTCACCCATTTTTTAATCTACCATGTCCCTGACCTACTTATTCCTAACATAAAATTTTATACCCTCATGATTAATCCCTATGCCTAATATAAATTTCTATAGCACCTTACCTAAACCTACTTTAACCTGACCTTATGTCCTATGTAAATAAATCTGCCATTCCAACATTTCAAATTTGCTACGATCATTCAACAGTTAACCTACATGGCATACCACATCTACATTAAGATTTTCTAGTAGTCAATTAATTTGTAGTCATGCCATTTCACAACACATGGCATCATTTCAAAACATGCCTCTCCATGTGATCGATGTTAGCATAATTAAATTGTAACAACATGATCAAAATGATAAGTAATTCACAAAAATATATGGTAATGAGCATTAATGTGGGGAATCATGACAATTTTTTATTCAAACTATTGATAAGGAATGTTACAGTTGGCATTTGAAGCATAACATTTGATGGGTGAAATGTAGAAGAGTAATATAGGTGGGACTATAGTGAGAACAAAACCTGATAGTGTGGAAGCCATTAAAGCTAATCAGGCCGCATGGGACATTTTTGTTCGAGCCAAGTGGATTTTATTTTTAGAGAAGTTCTAGGGATTTGATACTCAAATTTCACTTGAGTTCTCAAAGACTTTTGATGGTGAAAAATCCCTAGTTCACACATTTACTATTCTCGTGAGCAAAGAGACACTAGTCGCATGTACTAGACTTCCCTTGACTAGTGAAAAATGGTATAAGAAACTTAAAATCTTGAATGAAAGTTGGAATATTTTTGTGGGAGATCCTACATCGCTACTTGAATTGAAGAAGCAAGTCAAAAGGGAACTAATGCAAATGGTATGGTATGACGTCATTTATTTTGTACAAAAATTCATTACATGCGAAGGATGCAATAACAAGGTTTACCATTATCATATGCATATCCTTATGCATTTGGATAGGAAAAAACCCATGAACATGCACTATTTATTTCACAAGAGTCTTACTAAAATGGTCATGACTGTCCAAAAAAGGAAAAACCCTGAATTGGCAATCTTCCATCAAGGTATTATAAAAATAATCATTAAGGATGAGCTGATCATGATCGGACTTTTATGGGGACCATTTTCGCAAGGAGGAAATCTTAAGCTGAGGGAATCTATCTTACCTCTCACAAAGAAATTAATAGGAAGAAGAAAGAAAGAGTCTTCTCCATAGACAAAACCTAAGTGACGTTACCCTACCTGGTCGTTTTAGTAGGAAAAGGGTAAACAAGTTGATGATAGCCCTATTGATATTATAGACAATGATGAACCAAGGCCATAGCCAAAATTTGAGCGAATGGATATGGATATGGTTGAAACCAATGTTGAAAGTTTTCCATTTCAAAGTGAAAGTGACTGCTCGCTATAGGACGAGACCAGGTAATTTCAAATGGGGACTGCTAGCAACAAAGTGAAGAAGTCAAGATCGAAAGGAAAGTTAGTGATGTCTAAGCCCTTTAGATTTTGTATCCCTTAGTATCAAACCCTATTAAAACAAAATAAGGGACTCATGCTGCAAAATGAGAACTTAAAAGCCCGACTGCAAAAACTTAGGCCAAAACTTCAAAATATGGATACTTTGTTGAGGGCCATTGATGAGGCAGAAGGGCATTAGGTGAGAACTGAGAAATACTCGTAGGAATGGATGCTAAGGAAAAAAGCCTCATCAATAAAATTCTTGATGATATCATACCAACATTTATGCTTTTCTACAGTTAAATCGTGACCTTCCACAATGGTGAAATAAGGATGAAATGTTTGATCTTGGGATAATTGGTAAAGATACCCACCATTAGGTGATTGAAAATATGAGGAAAAGATGGTTCACCATATATTTGGCTCAAGAAGCCAAATGGGGGATTGAGATTAGGAAGTGGAAGGAAAATTATTTGAAAGAGGAAGAAATCAAGATAAATACAATATACTTAGCAATGCAGGGGCTTACCACCAAAATTATTTCAATAATTTACAATGTGTATTGCATGAGAGTTGAAAAATTTTGTAGCTACAACAAATTATAACAGGGAAACCCATGAAATTTCACAACCTCGGGAATTTATGGAAACATACATCAATGCATAACATGCTAACCAAAACCTTTTATATGAGTTATATCTTTTTAATTTTATTATGCTGAAAAACTCCAAATGGAGCCCTAATCCCTTTGTGGGAGATATGCATCTGAGGGCCTTAGTTTCTTATATAAAAAAATATATTACAATGGAAGAAGGCTCAGAATTTTTCTTTAGTGTTGGAAGAGGCATAAAATCTAGTGATCAAGGAAGAGTACCCTCTGGCAAGGTCGGTTCCCAAGGACATTAAATAATTGAGTATGGACCCAGGAGATGTAATGACTATACAACATATCGATAGTTCACCGTTATGGAATACCGGGAAGTGGCTAGAGACGAGACCTATAATGCTCTGCCAATTTCACATAACATATGGAATTCTCTTCTGAAGAGTCTTCAAAGGAGATTTCCATTAGGATTCCCTTATTTATGTTTGGAACTTAATATAGTTGATTTTTATGTCAGTTCTCTATTGAAATATGAAGCTCGGTGGATAGATTTAAGGTTTCAATTTCAAATTCTATGGTGTCCTACAAGACATTACCAAGCACTTGTCCATTGGGACGATATGGAAGAGAAAACACACTGTCAAGAACTATAACATTGCCTCGAAAATCGTTGCATCAACATTGGGGAAAACCACCTGGTCCAGACCTTAAAAGCAGCTCCTTTTCCATTTGGTGTAGTGGCTTCGACTGGATATAATGGGACCAGTTTCCCAATGGTTGGTAAACATGATAGATAAGTGGTTGATTTTCTATTATCTAATGATAATGGATGGATGATTTATTCTATAATGAAAAATAAACAACTTAATCTATCCTGTGAAATTTCCAATTTAGTGTAACTTTTGATGATCTTTATCTACAAATAAGCATATAGATGACTCCATTGATAAACAAAGATATTCATTAACATGATAATTACTTTGTTCAAATAGTTGAACAAAGTAATCATTTAAAACAATATTACACTACTCTTCATATATCATTGACATAAATATGATTGAAAGAATAGCACTCCTTAAACATTCAATAGTGATAAGTATAAGGACTATTGTTAAAACACATACATATATCCAATGATAGCAAGATTAAATAAATGTCGATTCATATAAAAGAATGGAGCAAAGACATAGATAATAGTACCATATGTAATTTGGATCCCTCCCGATATCAATCGCATTCAGATTCCATCTTCTAGATTAGAAATACTTTAACAAAAAGCAATAGTGCATGTTTCATCAAAGCATTATTCATTAAAATTCGGAATATAGGCCCAGTCTTCATAAAAAAAAAAAATATCGGAAGCACAATAGTGTAACTTCTCGATCCAAGTTTTATACAAAAATTTAGGACCCTTTCTAAAGACATGAAAGGGTCTACAAATACTATCTAAGCTAACTAATTATGAAATAAATATGCTATTAGGTGGTATAACCAAATCATGAAGATCTCCTTGAAATAGGTTTGTTTGCAGTCGGTAGCATGATTCACTATCTTGGCCGATCATCCTTTGGTTTAAGTTGGCAGATAGCAAGCATTGGTTGCAATTCTGGAGGGTGACTCATATGAGAATGGAGTTGAGTTGAATACGTAGTATCATGGATTTCAGGAATCATGTAACTGATTGCGTCGGTTAAACATTTCAGTGCTACGCTTTGACTATGTGGTTTAACTAGGAAGAACCAAAAGGTGTCCCAAGTTAAAATTTGGATGCCTACAATTAATCTTTCTTTCTTTTCCAATTCCTGATTGCATGTCTATTCCAATGCTTTGGATGATGGAAATTTACCTGGAGTGCACTGTGAAATCAAATTAGATAGATAAAGAGTATCATTGATTAAATCAATCAAATTACTGGTTGATGATCTGCATCTTGAAGTTTCCCTTTCTGCTTTCATCAATTGTGACTGCCATTCTAGAAAGAGAATCTCCTTATGTGATTCTATAATTTTAGGCAGATTTGTAGCTTGACCTTCACTGATTTCTTGCCAAGCAAGAAATTTGGTTAAAGTCTCATCGCCCTGTTCCAAGTTTTGCCTGGCATCAACTGATTTGTCAATCATTGATGAAGTAATCTCACAGATGGGCTCGACAAGGGAAATATTGTGACATAGTAAATTTATCTTCTTAATCAATGCTTTATTGATCTAGAGAGCCTCGGACCTGAACTCTGTTAGTTGAGGAAAACTCTTGAACTTCTCTATCTATTGTGATAATTGAGCAATTTGCTCATCTTTTGTTTTACTCATTTGTTCATTCATTGTCTTCAACTTGGCCAATGTTGTAGATAATTCCTTTTGTTTTTGCACCGTGCTTTGGTCTATCCTCTGTTTCTCCTTGAGAAATTGCTCGTTTAATTGGTTGTTTACTTGTTGCTGTGCTACTAATTGTTGTTCTAATTTCTCTATTTTCTGCTGTCTTTCGAATACCTGTGCCTACAATGAAACAATTATTTGGTCCTTTTTTTAAGTAAATTGCTCACTTCTGATGCTTTATCCATAGTAGCTGCCGAGTAGGCCCCGACATACTGAGAGAGTTTTTTGAGGTCTTCGGAAGGATTAAATTCTTCTTTTCATACCACATTAGACATCTCTATCTGTGCAGGTAAAAGGGAAGATTGATCAAGCCTTCTCTTTTTCCTTTGTCTTTTTACTACAACCCTATGCTTAGGACTGTAAAAGACATCTAATGGTGGTTTTCTTCTATCTACAAAATAATTTCATCCGATGGATCTTTAGGAATTATCTCTATATATTTTCTTATGGGTAGGCCGTTAGTTCCTTCAGTTGGAACTGTACTTGTTGCTGTCTTCTGACCAACTGTCACTTGAGGTGTACTAAAACCTTGTGAATTCTCAGGATTGCTTGTAATCAAATTGAACTGTTGCCATTCTTTAAGGAGCTTGGGATCGATCTGAGTATCTATATCCATGTGTTCACTACCTTTTTCCTATTCTTTCTCCTATTCTAGCTCTTTTCCTTTCCCAAGAATTTTTTCTACAGTTGGGGATTTGTCACCAGTTAGTTGTTCAGGCTCGCTTGACTAGGTTGCTGGGGCGGTAGCTAATAAGTCCAGAGGCAAAGTTTGCAACCTCTTTTCTCTGAGCATATTGAACACTTCCAGTCCTTCATCTTTGTACTTGATCCTGGCCAATGTTTTTACCTGAAAGAATGATTCTGCTAAGGAAAGCAAGTCATCAAATTCATCCTTTTCATGGTCAAACTTTGCAAGCTTGGCTTGTTCAAGAACATTATAGGCAACCTTTCTAGGATCATCTTGTCTGTTGGGGATGGTTGTAAGATTTAGAATTTTTATTTTTTCTGCCTCCTTTTCTGTGTGTTTGTAATCATGAAGAGTGTAGACACTGCATCTTAGAGGAAATGTAGGTCATACCTGTTTCTTAGAGTTTCTAAGAGTTTTGGATGTCCCTTCTGTTGTTATTTGGTAGGCCAATTCCCAATCTAATATCTTATCGGACACATACAGAGGAAGGACATGGGGTCTTGTAAGGCTACCAAAAAGCCTTATATAAGTGAACTTGTCTTCTTTGAACCAATTACCAACTGCAGTCAAGTCTATCCCTGCTTCCTCGGAAATCCTCAGGGCAGGCTTATCGAAAATAGCATAATAGATAGGCAACATAAAACCATTACAGATTTTATACAAATGATCTTTGTAGTGGGCTTTCCATAACATCTGATGATAAATATGGATTAGTTTGGGGTCCTGTGGAGTACATCTCCATCCGAGTATTGGATATTCAGAGTTAAAATAGAGAGTATCCATAATATAAGCATTGTAATAAAAAGGAGGAATGGTCTTGGTAGTTTTATGTGAATTTGACCTGAATTTAAGAATTGTTGTGGCTAATTTGTCGGACAAAATGTTTGCCCAATCCATCACATAACTATTGACTGCTACTTCCATTAAAGGGACCATTTCAATGGTGAATTTAGAAGAATCATGTATCCCTCACATTCTACACATCATAGCCCCAACATAACAGTAAGGAGAAGCCAATGAGTCCACCGAGTACTTACCTAATGATTCGTGTTTATGCTTCTCAGGATTATGTCTCCACTACTTAATCAGGGTCAATTCTGTCTCATTTTCATTTGCAAATTTTTCCAGGAAGGCTTTGTTGTACTGTTTTTCAGGTTCAGGCAAGTGATACATTTTCCTTAGATCATCAAGTTGGAATAAAGAAAAAATCCTTCCGTCAATTGTGAAAAATGTTCTGTTTGAAATTGGAATTTCCTCTACCACCCATCTCACTACATCAGTGTATGGGAGAATATTTTCTTGTGCTGCTATTTTGTGAAAATATGAATAAGCTAAATCTTTAAGAGATGCTTCCGATTTGCTGGTTGAGTTAGCTATGGCTTCTTCTGATACTTCCTCAGGCTCCTCTGCTTCAATTAAATTGTAAATGCTCTCCTAAATGGTATTTCCAAGGCCGAGACATGTAGTGTCTGAGATTAACTCTTTTTTTCTTGGCCTTGGATCCTTGGCTGGCTGCACTACTATTGTAGGAGCCGCAGCTATAGATTTCTTTGATTTCTTCCCCATATGTTTAAAATTTCTTATTTCAGCAGAGCTCTGCACAAGCGATGGGAAAAACATGATACAGAGAAATGCTACTATAGGCAAATATGAAAATGAGAATGAATTACATCGATTAGCAGGTGATAATGGATTACAATAAGATCTTCGTGGATAAAATATAATGAAAATTTCTAATTTTAACTACTTCATTGATTAGCTGCTTAACCTATCAATCGTGGTAAAGGAGGTTTTAAATGTCCAACATGTCTTTTATATGATGAATGATTCATTCAAGCGTGGCTTCGATTTCTTTTGGCAGATAATAAAAAGTAAACTGCAAAACAATGATTGGTAATGTGAAAAGAAAGGCTTTAATATTTGTTTTAATCATTTCCGATCACTGAAAGGTGATATAATGCATGCAAATATTTTAAGTATGTTATCGAGATATGCGCCTTATTAATGCATCGCAATCGGGGAAAGGGTTTGGGTTTTATTACCGTGTCAATGTGATTTTGCCGATCGTTGATTGCAATGTGCCTTATCGCATCAGAGGATTCGAGTGCCTTTAATCATGTGTTGACTTGTTATTGCTGATCATCGATGGCGATACGCTTTATTGCATCAGAGACATCAAGGGAGATATTTCATTGTGCTTTGTGATTTGCGTTTCTCAATATCCGATTGCGATTACC
>APFE031149518.1:181208-195432 GCA_000404065.3 Pinus taeda
GGACCCAGTAGATGTAATGACTATACAACATAATCGATAGTTGACCATTATGGAATACTGGGAAGTGGCTAGAGTTGAGACCTATAATGCTTTGCCAATTTCACATAACATATGGAATTCTCTTCTGAAGAGTCTTCTATGGAGATTACCACTAGGATTCACTTATTTCTATTTGGAACTTAATATAATTGATTTATATGCTAGTTCTCTATTGAAATATGAAGCTCGGTGGATATATTTAAGGTTTCAATTTCCAATTCTATGGTGTCCTACAAGAAATTACCAAGCACTTGTCCATTGGGACGATATGGAAGAGAAAACACACTGGCAAGAACTAGAACATTGCCTCGGTTGCTACTATTTGAGGGAATTTGTTCATCCATCTTATTCCTGGAGTGATGTACACATAGAAATCCCTTGGGAGGATGATGACGCATGAAGACATGCATTAGGATCGATAGTGGGGTAGTGATGAGCTATGAATTTGAATATTTTTCTATAGAATAATTCCCCTTATTTTGTCTAATTCCTCTCCTTTCCCTTATCAAATACTTTTAATCCTATGCTTAACTTAGGCTAATAAAGGTAAAATACATGTTTTATTAGTTTTCTATTTCACCTTATACAATAGAACTAGAAATTAGTTAAAATGGTAGCTTAATATTATAGTTATATATTTGACTAAATTGGAAGCACTAATCCATATTCTCCAAGGCCGCAAATGGATAATTGATCAAACACCTACTATTCAGGGACATATGGCATATTCAAACCGACAGGGCACTAGAAGAAGGAAACAACAACAAACATCTTCCCTCACAAGTTGGAATCTTAGTTACAAGTTTATACAAGGACCTTGGCATATTTCCTTAAGCTATTTCTCATGAGCCAATTAGTTGGTTCAAATGGATTTCATGTTTGTTTCAAGGCCAAAAGGAGTGCTTCATGTCATGTGGATTAATGATGTGAAAATCAAGATGCCTTGGCACATAACGCTTGTTGCATTGTCGAGGCTCTAATTAGTATTTCATATGTAACTATGTCAAGTGTGTCTGCTCCTAGTTTGGAAGTCGAGGAAAATTCTTTAAATAGTTTATTATTTGGGTTCAATTTTTTGTTGGTATAGAGATTCCTCTGTTCTCTATAAATATATATGTATAAACCTATGATGGTTATGTTGTTTCTAGCACTCTGTTATAATTTTTTTTGACAATACAGTTTCCTGCGGATTCATGTTTCATTCTATTGAGATTTTCTTTGTAATTTGAGCACTAAGCATAGGCCTAGGTTGGGTGCACGTGAGGTAAGGCTATGCACATATTTCTTTCTAGTCATTTATTTATATATTTATGTGTTTCTTTCTTCGAAATTTGATTTAATTAAGTAGATTATGATCGACCGAACTGATTTGTGTTGTGTGTTTTAGTGTCATTGATGTTAAATATATTTCTTTACTTTTCTAGGCCAAGTTCCTTTCATAAATGCATTCATAGAAGTGGTCACACCATTGTTGAAAAATTGATAGTTCTTGTTGTGAATTCAACAGACTGCTACAAAATTGCATAAAGTGCTCCAAAATTACACCTTGATAAGAAACCCTATCTCAATTAATTATGGATCTTAAGTTTGGAACTCTATTTCTTGGGTAAACTTATAGCCACACCAATTTGAGTAATCTAACCTCTCTACATCTATACTACCACCACCGATGGAGTTCATGAATAGGCATAAGAAATGGTACCAACTTTGGTACTTGTGCATACAACACATATTCCTCACAAGTTAACAAACCTTGGTTGACAATAAAATGAGCATGTGAATCATTAATAAATAAATGGTATACATTCATACCATCACCTATGTAGACATCACCTCCCCAACAGGCCCAAAAATATCCCTATCAACAAGGTTGACTAGAACATTTCTATAGAAATTAGTCTCCTTATAATCCTCAAACATAGTATCATCCACCCTTCTTTCAAGAACCATACCAACAACAATCTTTCTCTCAACAACCATACCAATAATAAGATTTCTCCCAACTATATAAAAAAATAAATCAATTTACCTAGTATTCATAACCTATGCAACAAATATATCTTGTACCTCAACAACAAAAAATAACCCAACCACAATAGTTTTAACTACATTCTAATTAACTTCGTCTCAAACCTACTAATTACTAGCCCATCTAGTAGCAAATCCCAGGAACAAAGAGGATAAACTTGTTTATAATACTGAAGCATAAACGTTTCCTACATATTTATTTTTTTCTATATGATATATTCACTTAAGGTGTAGAAAAAATACTTTAGAATAAATTCCTAGTAATACTAGAACAAGAAGAATATTTCTAGTAAAATTGAAATGGTAATCATGCACAAGTCTTAACAAGATCAATCACATGTGTCCAAATCACCTCCTTTTTTGAACCATTGATCCTTGTGAAATATGATTTCTTAGATGAGTTTAAAAACATTTTTGTTAAAATTCCCTTATTACAAGCTGTAAAATGTATACCTATATATGAAAATACAACTAGGGAATTATGTCTTAATAAACCGGGATGAAAAAAAGAGATTTTCCAACTATAAAAGTCATTAGAAACATAGAAAGTCTAATTCCAACAAAAGTAGAACAAAAAATTATGTTGATCCAAGTGTACCAATGATAACAATTTTTCTCAACAATATTTCTATTCCAAATACTTTAATTGACTTAGGTGTAGTTATCAATGTAATGCCTATGGAAATGATCTAATATTTAAAGATATATAATATTCAACCAACAGATACAATCCAGAGAGATCAAAAGTAAATCCTAAATATGTAAATGTAGATATTATTGTCTCTTTGGATTCAAGGGAGTATCATGTATATTTTATGATGCTTCAACCTAAACCTAATTTAGGAAAAAATCCCATAATCCTTGTAAGACCTTGAATAGCAATAACCAATGCAATCATTAGTTGTAGGTCATGGAGCATGACTATCACAAAAGAGACTCAAAACAAGCAAGTCATAATCTACCTCATGCTAAATATATAAACGAATTGGAACATATGTCATGGTTTGAAGAAACAAACTTTGAATAAGAAAATTTTCAACCTATATTGACAATTTCTCAAGCTATGAATTTTAAACAAGGAAATGATGAATATTTTCTTAATCATTTCATTTCTACTCTAGATTTTGTAGAATAATCATAATCGTTTCTGTGAATTTCCACTAATCATGTTTTGGAGCAAGGTTTTCATGAAACTTATATAAGAAGTTCTTTGTAGCCTTTATTTCAAACTATATTTCCTGTAAATTCAATGTTATGTTCTCATTTCCATCATTGAAATATATCCTGAATTTTTTATAAACATTAGTTCTATTTTAGAAAAATCTTAGGAAGAACCATTAATTCAATTGTTAGAAAAGTATCCTAAATCACTTGTCTGGAATCATGCATATCCAAATAAATTCATCCATCATATTTATACATAAGACAATAATATACTTGTTATATAACCTCAAAGAAGAATGAATCCAATGTTAAAAAAGATAGTAAAATAAGAGTTTCAAAAATTATTAAAATTAGACTTTGTTTATCCTACTCAGATAGCTAATGGCTTTCTCTCTTGGTAATGGTGCCTAAAAAGAATGGAAAATGGAAAGTTTTTTTGCTATTGAGAAGTAAAAAAAGCAACTCTAAAATATCATTTCCTTTCCCCTTCATTGATTGAGTTCTAGAATCATTAGTAGGAAATGAATTATTTTCTTCCTCAATGGATTCAATGGCTATAGTCATATTAAAATAGTTTTATAGGATTAAGATAAGAAGACCTTTACATTTTTTGGGGGTTATGTGCCTATGAGTATTACCATTTTTATTATGTAATGCAATTACCACATTTCAAAGGGAAGTGTTAGAAAGTTTTAGTAATTTAATACATGAATGTGTAGAGGTTTACATGGATGATATCTTAGTATATTGACTTTTTTTTAAAGAAACTTTAAACAATCTGGAAGAAATTCTAATAAGATTTCTAGAGACAAATGTAACACTTACTAATGAAAAATGTTTAATGTTACTAAGTGAAGGAATTGTACTCAGTTATGTATTTTACAGTAATAAAAGTAGATCCAACCAAGATAGAAGTGATAATTAGATTACTAATTCCATCAATGCAACAACATGTTAGAAATGTATTGGGTTATGCAAGCTATTATTGATGATTTATAGAAAAAATTAACAAAATTTCTTTACTGTTGTTTAGATTACTTGTAAAAGATGTTAAAATCTATTGGAATACTTATTGTTAAATTGTTTTTGAAACACTTCAAGGAAAATTTTCAATAGTAGTGATATTCAGAGGTCCAAATTAAACTTTTCCATTTCACATCTCTATAAATGCATATGATACAACAATAGGACTAGTTTTAAGCGATAATGAAAATATTCAAACCTATGTTATCTATTTCATTAATAAAAAATTAACTCCTTATCTCATTTATATCATGTTTGAAAATGAAACTTTGACAATTATTCATGTTATTGATAAATTTTGACATTATATCACTAAAAAGTCTTAGTCCATATAAGCCATTTTTCCATTAGGTACATAATGATTAAAACTATAACTAATGGTAGGGTAACAATATGGTTGTTATTTTTGTAGGAATTTAACATTACTATCCTAGATTGACCTGGAAAGAAAAATATAATGGTATATTTTCTCTCTCGCATCAAAAATCTTGGTGAGATTAATCTACTAAAGGATACTTTTTTCGATGAAAAATGATTTTCTATATCTATTAACTCTCTATGGTTTGTTGATATCACTAGTTATATATCGATAGGGAAAATACCATCACACTTTTCACCACAATAAAATATTCATTAGACAAAATGCCAAATATTCACGGGTCAAAGGAGATTTTTTATATATAGAACCAGATTTGATAATTCGTAGTTGTGTTAGAGAAAATGAAATCTTTGATATTTTAAAATATAGTCTTGATGAACCTTATGATGGGAATTTTGTAGGTAAAGGGACAACTTACAAAATACTTTGTATGGGATACTATTAGCCATCTCCTATTAAAGATTCCAAGATTTATGTCAGAAATTGTGTTAGTTTTTAAGAGATGGATTGACCAATAACTACAGATGAGATGCCTCTTCATCCATAAGTTCTTGTGGAGTCTTTCAAAAAATGGACCCTAAATTTTGTAAGGCCTATTGATATTATGTCAAACAAGAAAAGACACATATTAGTCCACATTGATTATGTTACAAAGTGGGTGGAAGAAAAAGCCTTGGCATGAACAACTAAATAATCGGTAGTAAATTTCTTGTTCAAAGATATTTTCGTTAGATTTAGGGTCTTAAGGGAAACTATTATTGACCAAAGCGCATAATTTACTTCTAAGTTTGTGTAGTGAATCATTGAAAAATACAAGATAAGACATTAAATGTATTCTCCTTATCATCCATGGGCCAATGGCTAGGTTGAATCTACAAATAAGGTTTTGAAAGCAATCATGACTAAGAAATCCTCACTTTGTCGAAAATATTGGGTAGATAAACTTCTAGAAGCTTTACGAGTCAATACGAAAACATGGAAGAATACTACTAGTTTCACCCCTTAGGAATTGGTGTATGGGAACTCGTCCTTCCTATTGAATTTCAAATTCAAACTTTTAGAATTGTAGTTGAATTAGGAATGGACTAACTAAATTACATAAGAAAAAAATTGTGCAATTAAATGATATATATGAAATTTGAAAATATGCTTTACAAAAAACTACTTTGATTCAACAATGATGAAAAAAGTGGCTAATGGGTTCATCTAAAAGAATCAATTCAAAGTTGCTCACTAGTCCTTACTCTTTTATTGAAAATTTAAATATTTTAAAGGAAAATTTACCACCCATTGCCTTGTCCCTTATGAAGTTAGAAGAATTTTTTGAAAATTGTTCCATAAAGATAAATCAAATTGGTGAAGAAAGAAGTTTTAATGAGGGGGTAAATGGTAAAACTCTACAACAAACCATTTTCTGAGAATTTATTTCCCTATATTTAACAAAATGAGATGTAAGGTTATGGGTAAGAAGCAGGATCCCACCCACTTCCATATATATATATATAATATATAGACACACAAACAGCACACAAACACACACAAAACACTTTAGCAAAAACTAACTTGAATTTTTGTTTTAATAATTGTTTTAATAAAAATAATTGTGTAGTGATTACCATATTGATTGGAATCTTGTAATACATTTAAAACAAATATAAAAGGACAACCTAAAATGATAAGAATATACAGACCTTTAAAGGAAATTTACAACTTTGAATAGTATCAACATATTTTTTTTAATTATTTCAAAGAGACATTCAATTTGAAGTCTCTAAGAAAAAGTTTTGAAATGTTTCCAATCCAAATTAGAGTATGGAAGAGAATAACCTAATCACAAAATCCAGAAGAAAAAGAGCCACATACAATAGATTGATCACTTAAGCATTAGAGGGAAAGCACAACCTATAATATCCCGATTACACACATTTTAGAAGGAGAAAGGGTTAACTACAACAAACAAATTAAGAATATTACAATACAATAAGTATCAATACAATTATTATCAAAAATGAAAAGGAATTCTATGAAGACAATAGAATCCACTTGAACTGAAGTAATGAGGATTATCAAGGTTTTGGTAGAAATAATATTTAAATTTTCTATTTATTATTAAAAAAATTAATTTAAAATAGTTTACCTCTATGATTTTTTTTATGATTAATATCATTTGAATAATAGTAATCATAACTCTAAATTTCCTCAAAAAAATATAATTTGTTCTTTCATTCATACTTTTCATTAAATCCTTTTGCACACATTATTATTACCTCATTCACAAAACACCCTATTATGATTAAATGGTTACGTGAGTCACCATACTATTTGTAACTATTATCATACTCATGATTGCTATGCTACTCACAACCACTATCCTACTATAACTACCATACCATCATTATTGTGACCCTCTATGTTTCCTCTTAATACTCTTAACACAATAACACTCTGAAAACCTTTTTAACATCACAAGTTATCATATTAATAGCTCTCTCTATTATGTCAAAAGAAATTAAAAAAAAAAAATATTATGTTTATTTCAACCATTTTACTCTGCCACCTTCATCATGTTAATTTAACTCTGCATTGGAGTTAAGCACATGTCACAGGTGAGTAATCTCGATTTCCATAAAGAGTGTTTACATACTGAGTTTGTCACATAGTGTGTACCTTATATAGAGTTTTTTTTCAAGAAAATTTTCTATGTGGTAAGTTCTTTCTATACAAGGTTAGTAATATAAAGTGTTACTCATACAAAGTATTTTTGCAAGATATTTGGTCACACCAAGTTGTTTATACATAGGTTTTCACATAGGGTTCTTTTATTCAGAATTAGAGAGTAAAAATGAAAGTATGATTCAAACCATTTGGGGTCAAATTAGCTAGTTTACACTTATATTTCCTCAAAATCTTACTAAAAGTGGGATGGGTTCAATTCTTTGCAAAATTTCAAGGACAAAACTTAGAGGTGACAAAGGTTTTTTCTCAAACATTTGATGGTGAGTGTGCCTAAGTAGGTGATTTAACATTGCATGTATATGATAATTCACTGTCACAAATCATTGGTTTGCCTCAAAAAGGTGAAAAGTGGCATAAGAACAAAGATATTGATAAGAAAGGGAACCTTTCTTCAGTCAATCAAGACAAAAAGCAAATTGGGATGGAAGAGTTCCAAGGGTATGCTTAAAAGATACCTGGAAGGAATTAATTTTTCTTATTCATAGAGATATCACATGCGAAGAACATTTCAGTTTTAATTTCATTTATCATATATGTCTTCTACTTCATATAAAGAATGATAATCCCATCAATATGATATAATATTTACTAAGAAATTTGAGGAAGATGGAAAAAGTATTTCAAAAACAAATTCAAAATGTGGATAGGAGCTTATATCTCCATGGAATGATAAAGATGATAATTATGCATGAACTTTAGAAACATGATGTATCTTGGCTATATGTTCTATCTCAAAATGGTTTTTCTGAGGATACACCGGAAGTTCCTAAGGAGGGGATACATGAATTTTTTGTATAATTAGATGAACCAAGAAGAATAGTTAACAAAAGAAAGTAAAAAAAAAAAATACATTTGAAGAAGAGGTGGTCACATGTTGTAGGAGAATAAATGGAGATATGGACAAAAATCTCAACCAAGATAATAAAGAGGACAAACAAAAGGAATGCTATAGTTTACAAAGATAGCAAAGAAAACAAGAACCAAGTATTCCAATCCTAAAACCTAACATCAACACTTAAGATTAATGATCACCATCAAGTTTAATATTACATAGATACCATGGAAGTTGATATAGATGAAACACCTTCATTTAAAATTACTAATGAAAGAGAATCATCACCAGAATACAAAATTTCTCTACTTTTGTCACTACTATT
Source organism: Pinus taeda (assembly GCA_000404065.3). NCBI lineage: Eukaryota > Viridiplantae > Streptophyta > Pinopsida > Pinales > Pinaceae > Pinus > Pinus taeda. The sequence goes on from APFE031149518.1 coordinate 189,735, forward strand.
CAAAATGAGTCCTCCATGCTTTCTCAAGAGACTAAATAGGTGAGATTTCCTACTATGTTTCTACTTTATATATGGATAGGAAAAAGAGAAAAAATGGGAAATTGAAGAGGGATATTGAATAATTTCAAGTATTAGAGAGATATATTGAAACAAAAAATGAGATGCTCACAAGACAGAGTATGGAGGTGATCATATGAAATGAAAGGTAAAAGAGGAAAATGAAAAACTAAAGAAAGAAAATGCTTTGCTAAATAATGAAGCATATAAATGGTACAAGCAAAAATAGGTCATCAAACTACAAAACCAAAACCTAAAGTTAAGAATATTAGTACAAAGTCTTATGAAGCCAATTCATAAAGGATCCACATTTAACGTGTATGTATTTTTATAGGTAGTACGATTTGTTTGAATAGGTAACAATGTAAACACAATTATTTCAAATTTTGAACATGGATTGCATGAGGACATCTGCCAATTTTTTTCTCGGGAAGAATTTTGGCACTAAGATTTTCCATTCAGAACACACTCAAACCCTCTCTACATTGGTCTCATTTTCCTTATTTTTGGCCCATTTTCATATAGTATGACCAAATTTTCTCTTAGTAAAAATGATGTACTTCCACTATTTCATTTTAATTTTTAGTAATTGGTAAGTTAAAATGTTAAAATTTGTTTTTGATTAGAGTCTTCATTAATAAATTCATTCTAGTAATTATGAATTCCTTGAGCTGGTCATAGACATTTCCACGGAAAATGGGCATATGATTTTCTATCCTCATCTTCATGGCATGGTGCAGTTCCCCTTGGATGCATACAAGGAAAAATGAACATCTCAGGTAAACACTCTTGTCAACTTAGATTTGAACAAGCCAAATATCACAGTAGTAGGGATAGAATTTTGAGTTTCCTCCAGAACATGTGAGTGAGGTCGAAATCACAATCTTCAAGGATTTATTTTCCTAACTTTAGAGGCCATATCAATCTTCCATTATTTGGGAAAGGGATTGTAACTTTGTTTGTTAAATTTTAGTTTATATAAGTAGCAATAAGAAGTAGAAGAAGAGGATCATGATATACATTTTTTTTCAATTAAGTTCTTTACAAATTTCATTTTCCTCCATTAATATATCATTCTGAATTTCATAAGATAGTAGTTTTGTTGTGCATATGCCAATTTTGGAGGGATCTCATTCTGATATATATATAATATATATATATAATATATATATATATTAATATATATATATAATATATATATATATATATATATATATATATAATTATATATATATATATATATTATATTATATAGATATAGTATATATATATATATTATATATATATATATATATATATATATATAATATATTTAATATAATATATATATATATATATATATATATATATATATATTATAATATAATATATATATATATCTTTTCATTGTATAAATTTTTGCTTAAGTAATTACTATGTATTCTTATTAGTTTTCATTTATGTATCAATTTTTTATGTTTTCTTTGAGATATCATATATTTTGATTAGTTATAGCTTTGATTTTACTCAAGCTTGGATTTACGTTCTAGTCACAACACAGGGTGGTCATCAGAGTACTTTAACTAATGTTATCCAATCATAGAGCTGAGATAAAATGATGTAGCCTACCTTACTACTAGTGGAACCTATTTATAGTTAGAAAATTTCCTTTACCTATGAAAGGAGAATCACCTGATGGAAAGCATCAATTAGACTTGCTATCTTTTGGTGTAGTCAGTTTTACTGATATGTGAACCTAATTGCCACCAAATAGATTTCTCCTCGAAATGAGAATTTCACGATGAAGTCCTTATAAATACTAAATGAAATCCTATATGATTATGCAAATGAAATACTATATCTAATACTAAATAACAATGATAAAATGATTTATTACATGCATGCAATTCATTAATGGAAAATAAGAATAAATGTTTTATTCTCCACCATAAACCATGCTAATGTATTAAAATAACATGAATGAGAAGAAATTCCACATAAATGCTATTATACCATATTCTCACAACCCAATTCATAGACAAATTCACAATTAGATTATCATGTTTCATCAAACAATCTCAATGATGAATAGAGCTTAATAAAATCATTGACAAAAATTCACAATTTGACAAACTGATTATGAACTAGATTTTTTTTGTATTAAATTTTGAGAAAAAGTTATTCAATATCAAATTCAAGAAAAAAACATCAAACTTGAATCTAAAATTGACTTGATAAAAATATACAAGAAATATTTACATATTTTCCAACCATTAGGTCCTCAATTCTTCTTAAAACTTTAATAAAAATGTATAGTTTTCAAGTCTAAATGATGGGACTAGCCCAACACACCACACGGTTCCGCACTATAGGTTGGACTTAGCAACAATGTTTAGGTTAATCACTAATTAAATGATGTAAATAATGATTAAACTGTGGATTAAATTATAGTTAATGACTTGACCTCAGATATTTCTAGAATCTGATGTGCTGGCAATTATGAACATAGTTATTATGTTGTATTGTGCCTTGGGTTTTCCTGCTCCTCGTTCAGGCCAAAACCTTCCCTCCTTCTATCGCTTGGTCATTTTTTCTCTTTTCTCCTTGTTGTTGAGAGTTTTCTCTGGTAAGGTTATGCTGCCTGTGCATACAACGACGCTGCAACTGCTGGGGCACTCTTTAGGGTTATTTTTCCTGAAAGTTTGGCTCTTGCATTCACCTTATGGTCCTGGCTCATTATGCAAACAATGAGGGTTCTGTCGTCTATGTAAGTATACACTTGTGATTCTTCTATAGCTGTTCAACTTGTCTTTGCTCCCTAGTCTCTATTCTGGTATGAGGTCATCTTGCTGGTAAATATCAGTGGTTTTGGCATGCATCTAGGTTACAAAGCAATGGCGTTGTCTTGTCTTCGGCTTCACTATAGGTAACCACGTCCATCCATGATTCACTTTGCTTTCTCCGTTGTTCTGTTTCTAATTTCATTGCTCCTTTGTCTCAGTCGATGTTCAGGATTCGTAGCTCAATGGCCCGCACTCTATCCACGCTGCGAACCCTCCAAGTAAAGAAATGTATCCCTTTCTCGTATGTGTTCATCCACTTCTTTTTCCTTCCATAGTCGGCAATTTGCTTATAGTCTGGTCTTGGTCCTTTTGCAGGTTGTGGGTTTGCAGTTGAGTGTGCCTGGAGCAGTCACTTCGGCTCTTGCTTGGTAGGCTCTGTCACTGTGACCAATTTTTGGTTTTAGAGTTAGGGCTTGTAAGTTTTAGAGGGTCTGGTTTCCTCAATGGTTGTTCGTTATTGTCCCTCGGCTGTAATCCAGCGTCCTAGTCATTTTTAATGCAGGCTTTCTCGGTTTCTATGCTTGTTGTCTGTAATTTGTATAAGATGGGAGCTGTTTCCCAAAACCCTCTTCTAGGGTTTGTTAGCCGTCAGTTTTTGTGATTGTTCGTAGGTTATATTCGAGCTCTGCTATGTATATTTAGACATTCATGTTATAATTGAAAAGAAACTTCAGGAAAAACATTGGCTTTTAGTTACCTCTGTTTTAATGGTAATTGTTGACTACTATTTCTCTCGTTCTGGCTTGAACACCCTCAAACTGTGCTTTTTATCTTATCGTTGCGTTTGTAATTTCTTCAATGACCAGAAGGTTTTGTAGACACTCTAGTATTTGTTCAGGTGGACAGATTCGAAATTGAGAAAATGATATGAGGCTTGTATGACTGTGTGTTTGTGCTTAATTTGCCGAATTGCTTACGTTTGTTCCTGTACATTCAATGTTAATTTCTCTTCATGGGTTAAAAACCCTCGTTCTAGAAATTCGTTATAGTCTCAGCTGTTTGAACTCTGTTTCTTTAGGAAAAGAAAATATACAAGCTAGTCTGCACATACTATGTCTATAACTCTGATTGTTCGATGAATTAGGAAGCAATAAAGAAATGTTGTAATTACATAGATGGATTCAATAAAATTGTCTACTCTTTTATTATGAATGCGTGTATGCTAAATGCTGAACATTTTTAATGATTTTTTCATTTACATGTATATCCTCTGTTCACAGTTACCTGAACTGTGTAGTTACTTTTTCAGTGGTAATTCCTATTAGTTACATAACTATGCATGTATTTGGTTCTGCCTATACTGAAAGATTTTACATTAGACATATTTGTCTTTTTCCTGAAAAAATAGTTATTAACCTATTGGTTATTAAAGACAAACAAAATGGTGACCCTAACTGACCAAACTATCCCTAACTAATATTGAGATTAAAAGAATTCCTACATCCTACTTGACAAGCTGGACATAAAGAAACCAATTCGCTCATACAACTTTCCACCTTGGCGGAGACCAACACCCAACTATGGTGCCCTAGCTGGATGCTCTTGCATCACTAAATTTCCAAACCATAGGTCTTTAAAATTACAATCAGACGAATAGAAATATATAGTTTTGATCACAAGGTTTCCAAGCCCCAAAACCATAGAAAGAGTAGCTTTTTATAATTATTCTTCCTTCTCTTCTTTAGCTACAACTACTTTCCTCTTTCTACTCATTTTTTGATATTCTTTCCTTAAAAATTTTATTAAATAAAAACTAATATTTTTCGAATAAATTGTGTGGTTAGAGGCTTCCTCCTTTCCCAAGTTTTATTTTTTTCTTTTCCATCTATCTTTCACACAAAACAAACTAATTATAATTATTAATCTTTACATCTTTAGAAATATATTCATTAACATTATCATTAAAAAATTGGTTTATCAAAACAATAAAATAGAAGTAAATTAATTAAAAGATTATTAATTAAAGTTCTTACTAACTCATTATTTATTTAGGATTATAGTTATTTTTATTCAACCTAAAATAATTGAAACTATTAATATAGAAATTCTACATTAACAAAGTCTTTGAAAATATCAACAAAATCCTAGTATCTAGAATGAATTCTTGGTATTTTATTTTGTCTACAACCTTTAACTTATAAACATATTCTAATACTCACATAGTTTACAAAATTTACTTAAATGAAATTGTCAATAAATCTAATCAAATAAAATTTTAATATTGAATAAATTTGCAAATAAAATCACATAATATAAATTTAAATAATACATTTAGGCTACTAAGTTTTAACCTTTCCCACCCCCATATCTCTCTCTAAAATATCTTGATCTTTTCAATATTTTGTCCCTTTTTTTTAAACAAATTTGTGGGTATTTAAAAAAAAAAAAGTTCTTTAGGTTTTTTGTTATCGATTTAGTAAAAATAAAATTTCCTAAGTGTTCCTCATGTTCTAATCTTTCTCATGAGGTTAATGCTTTCATGTTGGATGAGTAAACAATTTCCTATATGTGTTCCTCATCTATTTTTACATGACATTGGTTCGTTTTCCATGAGCATCCATGTTATAGACATTTTTGGGCACTTCAACCCCAATCAAAAATGTCCATAAACTAAGGGCTCCTAAGTCCCTAAAAGTGTTGCTTCATTGCCTAAAGGAACAAGGTCAACTGATTACATCATCTAGAAGTTCTCCACTGAAAACTGCTCATAAATGGTCAAAACTGGACCATACTAAAAGCTCAATGCAGAGGGTGCGATGCATACCACCTTCCCAGTGTACAAGTTGCGATGCATACTGAATTTCTCCTCTGTAGGGTGC
>APFE031149519.1:4251-15130 GCA_000404065.3 Pinus taeda
GGGGCACTCTTCCTCACAATTATGCTCTTCTCCTTTGAGGATAGATGCGGAGGGAACTGTGCTGAGACCAAGTAATTTGCTATATCATCAAACCATGGAGAGAGTATTGAGATAGCAAACAGGTGTTCATCTGGCATCTGGTCATCCACTTTCCCTTCTTCACCTACATGAAAATCCAATCTAGACAGGAAGTCAACAACAACATTTTCCTTACCTAGCTTGTCGACAATGGTCAAATCAAATTGCTGCAACAAAAGTAACCATCTAATGATACAAGCATTTACATCAGGATTATTCATTAAATAACTAATCGCATCAGTGTGTACGAATGTTTGATAACCAGTGATGTAGTGTTTGAACTTGTTTAGGGAATGGACTACATCCAGGAATTCTTTTTCGGTTACAGTATAGTTCATCTCTGCCTTGGACAAGTTTTTGCTGACAAAGTATATGTCATATAGTAGTTTCTCCTCAACTTGTCCTAAGGCTTCCCCTATGGCTTTGTTCGAGGCATCCATGTGGATGTGGAAAGGTAGGGCCCAGTTTGGACCTCTCAAGATCGGGGCGGACACCAGCTCATCTTTCAACTCATCCAGATCCCTTTGATAGTCATCGGTCCATTTAAACTCAACATCTTCCCCTAAGAGGCCAAACAATGGCGAGGCTAGCTTACTGAAATCTTTAATGAATCTTCTATAATATCCTGCTAAGCCTAGAAAACTCCGAAAATCTCTTACCTTTTGAGGAGGTGGAACCTTTTAGATGATAGCAATTTTGTTAGGATCCATCTGTAATCCTTGCTGAGAAATGGTATGACCTAGCACAGTCCCTTCAGTCATCAGGAATTCACATTTTTCGAGACTGAGGGACAGGTTACATCTCAATACACTTGGTTAAAACTTTTCCCAGGTTAGTCAATGCTTCTTGGAAGTTGGACCCATAAGGAGTAAAGTCATCCATATAGATTTCCACCAAATTGTGAACCAGTTCAGCAAATATGCTCAATACTGCTCTCTGGAAAGTGGCAGGAGTGTTGCATAGCCCAAAGGGAAGGACCCGATAGGCAAAGGTACCCCATGGACAAGTGAAGGTGGTATTATCTTGGTCCTCCGGGCTGATTTGGATCTGATTATACCCACTGAACCCATCTAGGAAAGAGAAGAACTTCTTCCCTGCCAGTCCATCCAACACTTGATCTATGTAAGGCAAAGGGAAATGGTCCTTCTTGGTGGCTTTGTTAAGTTCTCGGTAATATACATAGATTCTCCACTTCCCATTTTTTTTGGGCACAAGCACTAGAGGTGAGACCCACTCACTGTCAGAGATGGGGTAGATGAATCCTGCATCCAACAACTTTTGCAATTCTTCTTTGACAATTTCCTTAAGGGTTGGATTCATTCTCCTCTGAGGCTGCCTGACTGGTTTAAAATCTTCTTTAATGTAAATGTGATGGGTACAGGCCGAAGGGTGGACTCCTTTTATCTCCTTATAACTCCAAGCGAAAGCATCCAAGTGGTGGTCCAATAAGCTACACAGCTCCTTCTCCTGGGAGGGGGATAGGGATGAGCTGATCTTTAAGATTCTTTCAGGGCCAAATTCCACATTCTTAACTCTAGGTGAGGTCGGATCAGCCACATAGAGGTCCACTAAAGCGTTGGCTTGGGTACCTTCCACTAACTCCTCTAATGACAGTGTGCTGGGAGGTGGATTTTGAATCAAATTTTCAATCAAGTCATCCTCGGTTTGAGGGCCTCCCCCGGTGGCTTCTACTGTGCACAATGGTGTAGAGTAGACCTCATCCTCATCTTCCTCTTCCAACCAGAGTGGTAAGTCATGTTCTAGCAGAGGTTGGGCAGGAGGGTATAGGACTAGCTGTTTGGACATAGGCCCATTCTTGATGGTCATGCTCCCAGCTCGACAACTGATGTAAGCATTCGTAGTAGCTAACCAAGGGCCTTCCCAAAATGAGGGGGTATCCAGTGAGTTTTTCCTTTGGCTGAAGGACCAAGAAGTCCACAGGGTACTCCCAAGAATCAACAGAGACCAAGACATCCTCCACAATTCCTTTGGGAGTCACGGTGGAGCAGTCTACTAACTGCACTGCCGTCGTGGTCTTTCTTAAGGAACTCTGAAGGTTAAGTTTAAGCATAGTTTCCCTGGTCATCACATTAATGGCAGCCCCTAGATCAATTAAGGTGTGGGGGATTATGGTGCCATTGATGTGGACATCAACTACAGGACTCCCAGGGTCCAAATATATTGGATAGATCACTTGCCCCAACATTAGATCAGATAGTTGTCCTATGACATTGATAGTTGGGGCATCTCTCTTGCGCCTGCCTGGGTGCCTGAAACACTTCTTGATCAATTTGTTGCAGATTGGTACATCTTTTATGGCCTGAAGAAGTGGTATTTTCACACACAACTGCTTAAGTTCTCCCAGAAGTTTAGTCTCCTCTGGGTTTGGTTGCATGGTTATTGTTAGTCTCTCAGGAAAGGGTGGAATGGATTTGGATTCACTTTCCTGTTTCTCTTCCTCATCCTCCGGGGGAGGAGGTTGGTGGTCTGGAAGGACCTTCCCAGATCACAGGTTGATCTCCTGGATCTCCACAACATAGGTAGGGCATGTTGTCTCCCCAGTGTATACCTGCTGGGCTTGTCTTTTGTTGGGGTTCAGGTTCGGTTGAGCAGGCATCTGGGGTTGTCTTGGAGGAGCAGGAGCTAATGGTTGTGGTTGAGCAGGTGGTGGAGGCAGAATGACAGGAAGAGAGTTGTATTGGGGCCTCCACCTCGGCTGAGGTGCATTCCACTGAGGTTGTGGCTGGACATGTGAGTGAAATGAACGAGCAGTAGGTTGAGTATGGTATTGTTATGGATAAGACCACGGAGGAGGTGAGGACCAGGAAGGATGAGCAGGGGGACCCCAAGAAGGTATATGAGCGGATTGGTTGGGGCTATAATAAGCTTGGGATGTCCCTTGCATCCCCTGCTGGTAGGGTCTGGGCCCATGCGACCTCCTTTGGTTGAGGAAGTAGAGTGGTTCAGTGACTGCCTCAGTCCCTTGGTACATGGCTTTAAATCTGGGTAAGGTTGGGCATTGGTTTGTGGGGTGGTCTTCCTCACAAACGAAACATACCTCTACTGAGTGCAATGGACACTCATTCTTAGGGTGCTTCCTCGTACATCTGGGACAGAAAATGGCCAAAGTCCTCTCAACTTCCTCTTTCTTTTGTTGGATTCGGAAAGTGTCAAGTTGCATGGAAATGGTCTGTCTCATCTCACTTTTGAGGTCTTCCATCTGATTAGAAAACTCATGCTTGGAGAAGGTGGCACTAGCTGAAAGTGGATTCCCCCTACCTCTTTTTCGGGCTGCCCTATAATGGTTTCTAAACATAGTATTTATGTCTTCATAAGGTAGTTGGTAGATGTCTCCTCTAGCTAGAAAATGGAGGGTATCTAGAAGGTCTTCAGGGACTCCTCGGAGTAGAACCAACTTCAGAGATTCAGGGTCAATCGTGCACCTGGCCCATTTATCGCTAAGTTGGAACCTTTCCTTGTAGTCTTCTAAAGACTCATCACTTCCCATGGTCATCCGAAAGATCTGTCCCTTTGTTTCTTTTGACCTACAGTGGTCCCAATATTTGTTGTTAAAGGCTTGCTGCATCTGAGCCCAAGTTGTGATACTGTTTCCAGGTAACCCCATGAACAAGCGTAGTGCTACATCCTTGAGGGTAGAAGGAAAGAGTTTCAACTTTTGATCATCCTCTACATAGTCATAAGTTTGACAAAGGATAGCAAACTCAAACAGGAAGGTATCAGGGTGTTCAGTGGTCAATCCATGGAAGTGAGGTAAGGCTGAGGGACTTATGTTCTTCATTTTCATGTCCCTATTGGTCTCTCGGATGGGAAAGGCACCTTCTATTCTCTCCTCATCTCCTATACCGTTTATGTGTTCGGCCATGGTCTCAAGAGGAATGTTCTCTCGCTCTTCTTCTGTTATAGGATCTTCATATATCTCTGGAGGTTCACCTATAGGTTCTTCTGGATCACTGCCACCAAAGAAGGGAGAAGGGTGACCTAGTGATGTGGTGGGGGTGTTGGGCAAGAATTTTCCGGTATTGTCTCTATTCCTACGAGGCATGAAATGAAATATTTTTGGTTTTTTTTTTTTTCTCTGCTTGTACCTGCAAAACTGAAATAGATTGAATTCCAACTAACTATCTTGCTGAAATGAAAATACAGAATTGAAATGAAAGCAGGAAAGGACTAATCTATTTTGCAGAAATGAAATTGCAGAAACGAAATGCTAAGCTACACTTGCGGAATGGAAATTGCAGAAATGAAATGCTAAGCAACGCTTGCAGAATGGAAATTGCAGAATTGAAATGCTAATCTATGAAAGCAAGAAATGTCTAATCTACTTTTGCGGAAATGAAATTGTAGAATGGAAATGAAACAACTACTCTACGCTTGCTGAAATAAACTACTTAGTAGAAGGTTGTAGTAGAAAATAGAAGAAAAGCACCAAAGTAGTTTATTTCAGCAAGCGTAGAGTAGTTGTTTCATTTCCAAAAAGATGATGGTGGGCTCCAATATTGATGGTGGGCTCCAATATTGCAGCAAGAGGAAGCTCAACACTGATGCCAAATGAAACTGCTTTCCATTACTAAAAAATAACCATGTCACAAAGAAAGTTGTACAGCAGATGTAAAAATTTTTCATTTCCCACCCCGGTTTTCAGTTTCACCTTATTTTTCCAAAATAGTTAAATGCCCTTTCCCATATCCATACATTCAAAAACTGGAAAATAAATTTTGTTGAAAACACAAATTCTGGAAATATTACAGAATGCTGGAAAATGTAGAAATAAAAATTAGCACGTACAAACAGCCATTCAACACATTTAAACAAAGTGATTTTTAGTCAAGGTGACCCTGGAAAAACCCCCTACAACTCTTGGGGAAAACTAGTTCGAAAGCTCCTTCTTATTTTTGGAAAATTCTTTTTAAAGTGAGAGAAATATTCAGCAAAAAAATCAGCAAGCAAAATTTTACAACTTATTTCGTTTTCCGTGCCTCACAGCCAACTAGAAAAACTTGCAAACACCGAAACAGAACATCAATAAATGTTGTACGACCTCCTCAATTTTTGTGCCCAAATTTCAGCCTTAAATGTTGCTGTATGGACTACCTAGAAAAACGTGCAAGCTGCCATAAATGCGTTGTACTTTCCTCGATTTCTATGTAGAAAAAAACAACAGTACAACTGTATGGATTTGCCTTGAAATGCGTGCCAAGGTATAGCCACTTGATGTGTGGATTTTTTCTCCTCGATTTCTGTGCACTTGCTGTACGGATTTCTAGAAAATAGTGCCCAATATCTGCCTTTCACTGTGTGTTAACTCAGCTGTACGGACTTACTGAAACTTTGCCTTGGAATGTGTGCCAAGCTGCTGCCTCCTTCTCCTCCTTGTCCAGAAATCTCCTTTGCTCTCTTGCTCTCCTTCTCTCAATCTGCTCATGAAAGAATGAATGACCTTTTGCCTCATTTTCCTCCTTTAATCTAGTCCTAGTGACTTTTGGGTAACCTCTAAATCCAATGGCTGAAATAAATTGAGATCTAGGGCTAAGATTAAATGCTCATTTAAATCTCACTTTTTATTTTTTAACTCCTGCCACTTTAATAAAGACCCACTTAGTCATTTATTTCCAAAGTCACTTTTCCTTTCTAATTTTACATTAACTTTATTAAAGTCACATTAAAATTAAACTTTAGTAACTTTATCACTTAAAGTCACTTTTAAATTAGATTTAACTTTATAAAAATTATAAAGTTATTTTAAGAGAAAAATTAAATTCTTTTGGACACTTTTCCCTAGGCCAAAGATCAAAGCCTTAGGGAACCACTTGTCCTCCGGTACCAAGTTTCAACAAGGGGAAGGTTGAACCTTTCACCCTGGACATAGCACACCACTAGGGGAGGGTGAGTCGCCCTGTGATCGCATGTAGCTCCAAGAAGTATCCCAAGGCCCTCGGAGCTCCCAGAGCTCAATGTATGCATCATACACGACCCTCATAAGAGGGTCTCTCAATGACACCAAGTCGTTCTCGGAAAGTCAAGAATTTGACCTTTCCCAGGAGATTCGTCAAAATGTCGGCGACCTGCTCATATGTACCGATATGTTGGAGCCTTATTGCTCCCCGTTGCACCATTTCCCGGATATAGTGGTACCTAAAATCGATATGCTTGGAGCGATCATGAAATACAGGATTCTCTGATAAACAAATCCCGCTTTGGTTGTCACACAGGATCAATTTTATATCCAATGTAAATCCAAACAGCTCATTGAAGAGCTTGCACAACCAGACCGCCTCACAAGAGGCCATACTCACAGCAGTGTACTCTGTCTCAGCGATGCTCAAAGCCATTGAATTCTGCTTCCTGCTCATCCAGCATATTGAGGTAGAACCCAAAGAGAAACAACACCCGGAAGTGCTCTTTTGGTCCACCACACTGCCTGCCCAATCAACATCGATATATCCATGTAATCTCACATTTCTGGCAGTGTATCTCAATCCATGAGTGATTGTGCCACAAAGGTATCTCAACAGATTCTTGGCACCAATCCAATGTGTGTGGTAAGGCTCAACCATATGTTGACTCAATGTGTTGACTGCAAAACATATATTTGGATGGGAGTTCACCAAGAACATCAATGCTGCGATGAGTTGACGATACTCAGTAGCATTTTGTAAAGCAAATCCGGCAGCACTACCACTTAACTTCTTGAAGTCAAGCTCCATAGGGGTAGTCACGGGCTTGCAGTCCACCATACTGAATCTCTCCACTATTGTCACCACATATTTTCCTTGAGATAGGAAAATCTCCCCTGGTTTCTGCGAGATTTCCAGTTCTAGGAAATAGTGCATCAGTTCCAGGTCTTTCATCTCAAACTTAGAAGCCAACTCCCTCTTACGTTTGTGTATGAGAGGGCCTGCACCTGTCAGAAAGAGGTCGTCAACGTACAACACCAGTATCAGAGGTTTTTAATCTTCAACCTTAAAGTAAAGGTTAGGGTCGGCTTCACTCCTAGTGAATCCCAACTTCATCAAGTAGCTATTGATCCTCTCATACCACGCTCGATGTGCTTGCTTCAGCCCATAGAGGGCTTTCTTCAACCTGCACACGTGAGGTTCCTCATCATGAATCTCAAATCCTTTGGGTTATTCCACATAGACTACCTGTTTGATCGAACCATGCAAGAATGCGACCTTGACATCCATCTAATGTAGGTTCCATCCTTGCGATGCAACAAGGGCTATGATCTAGCGGATGGTGGTATATCGGGCAACAGGTGCAAATATCTCGTCATAGTCTATACCTTCCTTCTGAGAGAAGCCACGAGCGAAAAAATGAGCCTTATACTTGACAACACTTCCATCAGCTCCATGCTTAATCTTGTAAAGACATTTCGAAGTGACAACGGCTTTGTCCTAGGGTCTAGGGATCACATCCCAGACATTGTTCTTCATAATGGACCCATATTTCTTAGTCATTTCATCCTTCCATACTTGATGCTTGACAGCGTCTGCGAATGACGAATTCTCATTTTGAATGATCATGCTCATGATGGTCAAGTATCTCTGATACTTGGACAGCTTCTTACTTTCACGGAAAGTCCCTATGGATGCAATGTGTCCTTCGGCATCATCAAGTGTCCCCCTGAGCCATGAAGGCTTCTTCCTAGAAGAGGAAGGCTCTTGCGGAGGGGGATCAATAGGATCCATCGGTTCTTCCACATCGGGCATCATCTCATCTTCCTTTTGCTCTGGTTTCCTGGTGTCAGCTTCTTTAGATTCCCTTAGAGTAGGAAGATTGTCAACTTTGCTAAGAGCCATATCTTCGTCAAAGGTGACATCATGGCTATCGACTTCCCTTTGACTAGCCACATAGATTCTATAACCCTTAGTATTTTCGCTATAGCCCACAAAGATTCCTTTCTTTCCAGATGCACCCAATTTATTCCTTTTCTCTTTGGGCACATGAAAATATACAGGGCTTCCAAAAATTCCAAAATGAGATACGTTAGGGTTCTTACTAGTGAACATTTCGAGAGTCTTGGAACCCAATGCTTGATGATGGCATCGGTTTTGCATGTATACGGCGGTATTCTCAGCTTCGGCCCATAAAACTTCAGAAGCCTTTGATCATGGAGCATAACACGGATAACTTCCACAATTGTATGATTCTTCCTTTCCACCACACCATTCTGTTCAGGAGTATATGGTGTTGTAGTCTCCTTCTTAATGCCAACCTCTTTGCAAAAGTCATGGAACTCAGTGGATTCATACTCAATCCCATTATCAACCCTTAAGATCTTGATCTTCTTTTCGATTCGATTCTTGATCAAGGCTTTGAAGTGACGAAACCAGGAGAACACTTCATCCTTCTTTCTCAAGAAGTATATCCAAGACTCCAAGTCTTGCGAGAATAATCATCTATAAAAGTGAGGTAATATAAATATCCTCTCAAGGAGTTCACAGGCATCATGTCAGATATGTCTAAGTGAACCAACTACAATATATTGAAGGTCTTGCTATGGTTTGAGGGGAATGGTCCCCTTTTGAGCTTTCCTTCGGCACATTTCGGACCAGTGTTACTTGGGAGCGGGAGCAAAAGCGGGGAGCAGGAGCGAAAACGGGAGTGGGAGCAACATTTTCAGAAGCTCCCGGTTTGGGAGTGAATCCCGGAGCGATTTTTTAAAAATATATATATATTTTATATTTTGATACATATATGATACATATATGTCAACAAAAACATGTAGAATGATGAATTAGACATAACAAAACATAAAAAAACATAGATTGATCATTGAACCATATCACATCAATCATCTAGAAATTATAATTGTCATCAACCATGTCCACAAGTTAGTAAAATACATATTACAACTGCAACATATTGAGTTTCGTGAATCATGATTCATCAAATTGAATCTTAAAGTTTCAACTTCAAGCTTTCAAAATTGAAAATTCAATATATAACATTTATCATTATTGATCACCAAAGTTGTACTTGTAAGCTAAGTTTAACCATTACAAGAAATAATATCTTAGATATTTCTAATTCCTAACTTCTAACTGTTAACATGAAATGAAATGTTATAAAATGAATTATGAATAATGAAATGAAATGAAACAACTTTAGTCTTTCACGAAGCATCATATTCGTAATTCACAATCATTACCAATGAGTTATAATTTCCAACTTCAAACTTCAAACTTTCATTGCAGAGTCATATATTGTTTAAAAAAAATATCATTATGATATGAAAGATTCAAGAGTCAAGAGTTAAGGACTCAAGACTCAATAGTTATGAAAACTAATAGAAACTAGAAAAGACAAGTAAATTGTAAATCTACATGTGGCCCTTGCCATGAGAGTCTCCTGCATGAGTAGGTCGTGGTGGTCTTCTAGGAGTCTCCTGCACAGACCGACGACCAGAACTAGAAGGCACATGCCCTCCACGTGAGGGTGTAGATGGAGGTGGCGACAGCAAAGGAACAAGACTCAGAACTCGAGCACTGCTACTGGATGGTGGAAGTGGCATGGCTGCTGCAACTGCTTAATCTTCATCCCTTATAAGTTACTCTTCTAGTTCTTCAAGATGTATAGTGCCATCCTCCAAATTGTCATCCTTTGGGTGGTTGTCCCAAATTTTATATGTGGGATCCTCATAAGCCCGATCAAAGTAATGACTCAACAACCTTAAGTTGTAGTGCACATAAACCAAGCTTTCTGCCCGGTTTTCATTACGTTTGTCTTTTTTCACATTATGTATGAAGCTGTAGGTGCTCCAACACCTCTCTGTAGAAAAAGTATTTACAACCTGTGATAGAACTTTTTTTGCCAATTTTGGCAAAAGTCCCTAGCCGCCATATGTTTCCCACCATGTGAGAGAATCAAATTTGTCTCTGTCTTCCATTGCATGGAAGGTAGCAAACAAACTAGTGCCACTGAAATATCTGCCTATTTCAAGGCGCACAACTGCACATTCCTCCCTGTCAGGGATCAACTTTTCTAATGCATCCAAATATCCTCTAGTTACCTCTGCATCTAAATGGGGTTTGGTCCTAATCCCACCCCTAGTGCAGGTTGGCCCAACCAAGATGTAGAGTAGTATTTTGGCGTAAGGATATACGCCAAGCAATTTAGTGGAAGATTAAGTTTATTCCACCATACACACACACAATCGTGAATCAGTTTGTACAAGTCGGGATCTTTGTTATGAACAATATCTTTTATTTTCCCCAACATGGTATCCATCTGCTCATAAACTTCGCCAATCACTGGTTTATCTGTATCTGCAAATCAAATCATGTAATAAATGGGCTTGGTGAAATCCAATACTTGCCTCACACTTGACCAAAAAATACCATGAAGAGCGGCGTCCTCCACCAGTTCGAAACCTCGCCTGTCAGCTGCATTTGTAGCCCTTTCCTTTAATACCTGCCAGTGTGGACTTGATACCATGCTAGCCAATGACTCTCTTACCTTCAAAAGACGCCTGAAGGTGAGGTAATAGCTACCAAATCTAGTCCTCGCAATCTTCAACAATTCCAATCTTGAGTGACTGTGGAAAAGGCCATGGGTATTGCTATGATTTGTAATAAATTTTATCATTTGTTTGCCTTTTTTGTACAAATCACCAATCCATTTGTATTGTTCATTTTTGTTCTTAACAACATCATGTATCAAAAGGTTCAATGTGTGAACCAAACACCCAAACCAAAATATGTTGGGGTATTTATCCTCAATAATTGCTCCCGCTGCCTTACAATTAGGAGCATTATCAGTGATGACTTGGATGACATTG
>APFE031149546.1:0-15572 GCA_000404065.3 Pinus taeda
AACAACACACAGGCTTTTGAGTCCTTCTTCCTATTGCTCTTCAGCAGATCCTTCTCTGCTGGAGTTAGACTATTAAACCCATTTTCATCTGCTGGTTCATCAAAACCATCTTCAACTATTTTCCATAAATCTTGAGAGGCAAACAGGGCTCTCATGGTTATTGCCCAGTAGTCATAGTTCTTCCCATTGAACTGTGGTAGCTGGGTGTTAAACATACCCATACTAGTGCTTGTGCTGGCCATTCCTTGCATTCTCAGCTATGCTCTTAAATCCTTGACTGTGTATTTAAAAACAACTGACTGTTGCAACCAAAAGACTCCTCCCTTCAGCTTCTTTGTTTCCTTCAAAGAGCCTAAAGCCTGCTCTGATACCACTGTTCGGAATTTTTTTTTGTTTGGGATGGGAAAATACCAAAACCAGAAAATCAAACACAGAGGCAATGCTCTATTCTTTTGCTCCAGGATCTTTTACACAGAGAAGTATTTTAAAAAAAATTACAGAGCACAGAATATTTCACCACCATAAAATGATTTATATTCATTAAACAAAAGACTGAGACATATTCATCCTCTTTCACTCAGAGGGATTCACCAAAACATTTTCACAAAACTTACTCTGCCTCCTATGAAATTTTACACCACTGTGTGTAAATATTTCATTTACATTCACTGCTGTGTGAAAACAAAATTACAGAGTTTTACACATTTACCTTTTCACTTGTGTGAAACAATTCATGGATTTCAACAAAACAATCCACTGGTTTTCTTCATTCATTTCTTTTTCTACTCCTGCACTGTTGTGCAATTTTTTACTTCCTACCAAGACAAAATGGTTTTACACTGCTGCTGCATTTTCTTTTTACATTACAAATCCAAAAATAAATTCATGCACTTCTGTGCGTTCCTCCCCTAATACAAAATTAATCTCTGGTATTTTTCAGGTGTTGCTGACCCTCTGTTTTGAGTTTTCTTGCTGCCGCGAACTGAGCTTCACTTTCTCCCCGTGTGCAAAATCTCAAATACAATGGAGTCAACGCTCCTACTAAAACGTATACCATACATTTCGAAATAATAATAAAAAAACTTACATTAAATTTATGCCCATACTTTGTATTAACCCGACGTAAGAAACATTAAAAATCATTACCAAAAATATGACAATGTATTCACTTAGGTATGGGACGGTCCATGCTGCATTTAATTTATGAGGCCCGTATGTACTTTGGAGAGTTTAACCGGCGGAGACCTTTCCTTGAATCTAACGGCTGAGAGAGAAGACTTTAATCGAATGGCGGAGGATGGATATCGGAACACCCTTTCTCACTGTACTTTACACCAAAGTTGCACTGTGGTAAATCTACGGTGGTAAATGCTGGAGGTCATCGGACGTGTGAAATCAATATCGGAAGGGGTGAGTTGACTGAGTGTTACTTTCCGAAAAGTGTCAGGTGATGATGTCACGCATGTCCACATGTCAGTGTCGGAGCACGGAAACAGCTTTATGCCAAAAGTGGTGCGATATCTTCCTGGCGGTTTAGGTTTGCTGCTGGGTGGTTTTGACTTGGTATGACGGTTTGAATGCTGGCCCACGCGCACAACGTTGAAATTATATATTTTCAACAATTACTAATATTTTATTAAGTTGCGAGTAAAACAACTCGTATTTTTATTTATTTGATAGGTTTCGGATTTTTCTCTTTGATGGAACACAATGCCGCTGGAAGCTCTAATAAATAATAGTTTCATAGTAAGATACCGATTGACTTTGGAAATTATTATTACAGTTTTTGTTGGCTAATTTGGTTATTTATTTTGATAATATTTTGGAAAAAAAAAATTATCCACGATGGACTAAGTGAATAAAGCTATGGACTAAGTGAATGTATTGTTTTTTCACATACACTTAATCCAATATATTATCAAAATAAATAACCAAACTATCCAACCAGAACTATGATAATGTGCCTATCAACACAAAGTCAATCTTTATCTGAAACCATTATTCGTTGGAGCTTCCAGCGACATAGGGTGACTTTAAAAACGTATTCACGGTACATGAGTGGTGCGGGCATGTTATACAAAATCGGCCATCAAAGTCGTCCCATGAATACGAGTTGTTTTACCAGCAACTTTATAAAACACGAGTAAGACTGAAACTATTATTCATAACGAAACCATAATGAATGCCATATCCCTCAAAAATTCATTGCAGAAAGCCAATAAAATATTCCTGCATAAAATATTGCAACTAAATTTGCGCCACCCACCCACATTTTTTTCGTGCGTTCCATTTGCCTTATCCAATGTGATAGACCCCACATAAATATCAGACTGAAATGAGAAGAAATGTTTTAAGAGAAGACATATTTCCGAAATTTTGGTGATTTAACCCCATGTTAAACTAATAAAAACAATATCCAGTGAAGATTTGTCTCCCTCTCCAAAAGCTAGTGTATTTTATTCTAGGTATAAACGAGATGTCATAACCAGAAATTGAAATAACCCGAATTTTAAAAAATATGGAATTTACGTCGCAAGTCCCCCCGAAAACACACGATTGAAATGAGCAACATCCAAAAGCAGCGTCATTGTTTACTATGACTCATCAGATCAATAACTACAATTCCATAAAAACAACCTTTCCCAAATCATTTAAAAAGATTTAACTGTATAACAAAACACAAAGCATGAATTCCTATAGTTAGATATGCTTAATTAGGTGTAAATTTGCACGTTTACCAAGAATGACTGGTTAATACCCATTATTAATAAAATTGTAGCGAATGACTGGTTCATACCCATTATTGGTTCTTTTTTTTCCCATGAACTCTATGCGGTGGATCTAAGAAAAACGTATCAACAATGTACTCTAATATAGCCACCAGTCGAAGACCATAAGCTATTGGGCCTAATGTTATGCTTCATGTACTTGCCTCTCGTACATCATCCCAACCCTCAATTTCACTCAATAGGCATAGAATTATAACATCAACCAACACATCTAATAGATTCCATCATGAAACTTGCCATGGTTTTATTGGAAATGTTGAGGAGACAAAGGATGAATTCACACTTAAAACAAGAGTTGCTGCTTTTCTATTGATCACACAAAACATGATGCTTACAATAAACTCCATGAAGGGTATTTATCCTTTTCCAACTAGCTACTTGCCTTGACATATAACCACATGCAACCACACACTAAAAATCATCTATCGCTCCACTTGCATGAACACTCAAATACTCAATCACTCAATTAACTGACTCTCTATGTTTACCAAACTCAAATGTAATTATCTTATTTTAACAAGTCTTCTATCAAGGCCATTGACAGAATAGAAATCTCGTAATTCAGATTTTTACTACTTATACCTATTGCATTTAATTTAATAAACTTAAGGAGGGCAGCGAAAATCCCCCTTCTTCTAAGATTCTTTCAATAAAATTGACTTTTGTATAGTGGACGTTGCCACCACCCTCATTAAGTTTAATCAACCGGTCGCAATAGAATAGATATTTGTAGTGAAGATCTCAATCACGGGATTGCTAAGAAGGGCCTTCATCAACGGTCATGACATCATCCACAGTCATGACTGATTGTCATTTGTTTTTGGGCATGGGATGTGTTGGATAATGTTGTAATTTTATGCAGAGCCATAGCCAGAGAAATTGAGGGCTGGAATGATGGCTTTGCTATTTCAGAGGGGGCAAGTATACGAAGCAGAAGCAGAACAACAGGCAACAGGCGGGCCATAATTATTTGGCCCTTGGAAAGGATCTTTTTATGATTAAAGATATAATTTTTGATAAATTCCCAGTAGCTTCTGGTCTCCAAATTGTGGATATATTAGTACATTGTTTCCATGTTTAAAAGTTTTTCTAAGAAAGAAAATTGTGCTTAGAGATCATGGTAAAAAAAGGGAAATCGTGCCATGTTCACTTCAGAATTGCTCAGCTTCCATTGGAAATCGTGCCATGTTCACTTCAGAATTGCTCAGCTTCCATTGGTATCGACTGCTGACCTTAAATAGCGTTGGTGGTGTTCCTCGCGACCTCACCCATTGTATGAGATATCTCTCATGATGAGATGCAAAAGTGACAGAGGGAGCGATGTTTTGATCTCACTTGTCATCAGCTCTAGTACATCCACATGGGTAGGCGATCCACATGGGTTCGCAGATCTGATGGGAGAGGTTATGAGCTTATAGCTAGGGTGGCTTCAGCCCAACATTGCGACGTACCACCCACTGTGCTTCCTGGCAACTCAAAGGTTAGTGGTTCCGAATCTGTTGTGGGACTCTGCATCTATAGTTGTGGGTTTTTTATTTTCGAGATTCTACGGTAGTCGTTTTCAATGAAATGCATGCAGAGTATGAGGTCCAAAGGACGTCGCAGGAAAGGAGTACCAACTAGAAGCTTTTCCACAACATTCAACTAAATGGTAACATATCTATATATATAATGTGTATGTCATTTTGTATATAAGCTTTGTTCAGTGTGTGAAGTCTGGTTTTCTTTATTTGAAATGGATGCAGAGATAAATTAATGGGTTTTTAATATAAATTTGTCATGTATTTTTATGTATTATTGTGTTTCTGTTTGGGTCAGGAGGTGAAGCAGCATGAAGACTTGAAAGATTGCAATAAATATCTGAAATCGAATTTTGAGACGTTAGGAACACCAATGCATTATTTTCCTTCTGAGTACTCGTTTGGGTATGAGAAGGATCCGGCAATTCCTGTAAACGGTACCCCAGGTTCAGGATTTTCGGATCTCAACGCTACATACAAAGCTTTTTTTGGCAGGGGTCCAAAGCCTGAACAGGGTCAAAAAAAGAAGGCCGTTGTTGTACAGACATTGCATAGAGGTCAAAAGGGATAAATATCCCCAGCAGAGATAGAACTCTATCAGTGAAAAAGTTTTGTCAAATAAAGAAAACTATTAATTTATCTCTGCATCCATTTCAAATAAAGAAAACCAGACTCCACATTGAACAATGCTGATATACAAAGTGACATACACATTATATATATAGATATGTTACCATGTAGTTGAATGTTCTGGAAAAGCTTCTAGTTGGTACTCCTTTCCTGCGACGTCCTTTGGACCTCATACTCTGCATGCATTTCATTGAAAACGACTACCGTAGAATCTCGAAAATAAAAAACCCACAACCATAGATGCAGAGTCCCACAACAGATTCGGAACCACTAACCTTTGAGTTGCCAGGAAGCGCAGTGGGTAGTACGTCGCGCTGTGGGGCTGAAGCCGGCATAGGTATAAGCTCATAACCTCTCCCATCAGACCTGACAACCCATGTGGATCGCCAAACCCTTTAGTATCATATCAAGTTTCATCTCCGCCCCTTATATTCTGCTATAAAACAAAATCTATCAACCAAAAAAATGAAGAAAAGATCAACCAGCAAAACGAGCTACACGTTTTTGCTACAACAAAAAAAAACAGTAAAAGAAAATCGACTGTAAAAACCAACAAACATGTTTAGCAATGAAAATACAGAGGAAGCTGATACAAGCCAAACGAAAATGAAAACGAAAATGAAGAAGAAAGAAAACGCAATTTAGAGAAGATGAAACGAATGAGATGAATCTAGCGTAATGTTGGCTTTATATCATTTCCATGTGAAACGGCCGTAAACATTCTAACGTTTACTTTCTATATATTTCTAACGTTTAATTTCTATGTATCATTTCCATTCGAAACGGTCATAAACATTCTCATGTTTACTCTCTTATTATCAAATCCACTACCATCTCCTTAGAAATACTGGTTTCATTCAAAATAAGTTGACAATTTACGTTAAACCGGAATGGAATGGAAATGAGGGAGTTGGGAGGTTTGTTGGTTTTGTTTTTCCTGTTACAAAATATGAAATTTAAATTGACATTTAGATCTTCTTTCATCTTTATCTTTACATTGACATCTTTTTTATTCTTGAAATTAACCCCAAAAAATACAGCATAGTTTTGTTATAATATTATTATATTTTATTTATTATTTATTTTTATAACATTATATTTTATTATAAAAATTAGATAAATCATTTTATATTTATATTTTGCAAAAAATTATATTCAATTAATTTAATTTAAATAAATTGAAAAAAATATTAAGTTATATTTTTAACAATTAAACAAATATATTATTATTTCAATTATTACTCCTCAAACTTCTTTTTATAAACAATTTAACTTGTAGTTACTTGACATAAAAATAAAATGTAGAAAAGTCACCTGGATTGTTAGAGGTATAGTCTAAGTGCTATTCTCTCTGTAAATAGATATGATGGTTTTTCTTTAAAAATGAATATTACTTTGGCATACCATATTGCTATTCACTTTACTAAATAAAAGTGAGAAAAATAAGTTATTACTAAAATTAATGTTTTTCCTTTAATCTTTTAAAATTTAAATCATAATGTTTTGAGATTTTTTTCATTAAATTTTGTAGAACCTAATTTTGGAGATTTAAAGATCCCTTTCGTTTGATTTTTCAAATCTGAAAGGAGATCTAGCTTTAAGGCCAAATGCTTAAGAGCATAAGAGTGGTAAGGTCCATACACATATGTGTTGCAAGATAAGAGGTGGGAAAGGTGGGGTATAAAAATCCCAGGAATCAAAGAAAAAGATTATGAGAAACTAACTTTAAGAAAAAAAGAATAATAATTGATTTTAATAGTAATATTAATAATTAATTGTATAATTGTAATGAATAATATATAAATACAATAGAGATGATAGGAGTACTTATAATAAAATTAGATAATTAATATAAAATAATAAATGAGTAGAATAATTAGGTGATTAATAGTGTTAACATATTAGATATAATAATAATAGTAATAAAAAGTAATAAAAGGAAACATAAAACACAACAATAATGTCTAATATGAGTGATAACGTTTTGGATGGTGACTCCATCCATCATCACGGACCACAAAGTCACCATGTTTTGGATGGTGACTCCATCCATCATCATGACAACAGAGTCACCATGTTTTGGATGGTGACTCCATCCATCATCAGGGACCACAGAGTCACCATGTGAAACTGGAAACCTTGGACAGATCAACTATGAAAGGCTCGATTAACTAATAAAATGACTTAAAATCATATTATCATAATGATAAAATTAGAAAATGTACAAAATATATAATGTAATTAGAGATATAAACTCTAGTGCACCTTCAAATTTACACATTAATTTTCCTTTGACTTATATTTAATCTAGTAATAACATGTTATCATTACTAAGGTGAAGTGAACTTTCCTCTTAAAAAGGCATTCGAAAGTTCTGAGTTCATATAGAGTCAGTTTTCCTCTCTAAATGTTTCTAAATGATTTCCAGAAGTAAAATGGTATAGAGACATTCTTGGATGAACATTCATTCTCTTTTAATTTTGAAAAACAATATTTCTCTCTATCTAAAATATGATGAGATTTCACTATGGGTTCCACAAAATTTAAACAACTTTTGAGTCCCTATAATATCCCATCGCAATGTGGTATGGCTTCCACTTGGGAACAAAATAATGTGTTGGGGGATTATTAAGACATTTCATCATTTCCACCTAGCCCTACTAAAACTCGAGACATGTTTAATATTAATCATATATATATAACTCATATTAACCTCGATCCCTCACATCATATGACATGTGGACGTCTCTGTTATAGCTCACAACCTCCACGATACATTTTAGACCCCTTTTCCTGAGTCACTAATGGTGAACATAGTGTGTGGGTTCACTTTCTACATGGAAAGTATCAGAAACATGGTTAGCCATCCATGTAACAAAGTCACAATAGGATGACTAAAATGAGACAAGGTAATTGAATGCTGTTTTTTAATCACAACAACAAATTGGTGAGATTGACTACCATCCCATACTTGTCATTTGACATTTCCTGATTTTTGCAGACAAATATTTCCATATTGGTAGACTAGTGTTTCAGAAATACACTTATTTGATTATTCATGACACCTTATTTTCGCAAGGTGCACGACTTTCAATTCACCCTATGACATTAGCTCAGTCTACAATGGTAAGTAAAGGTTAGTTAAATTATATTGTATTAATATATGTTGCTAAGGATTTTATAGGTTTTATATTTTTCTTATTTTGTTATCATACGTGAGGAAAGTAATTTCAAGTAACGAGGTTTTTCAATGAGCTATTCAACAAAAACTATCTAGCTAACATTTGATTCGGTATTACAAGTATTTGAGATGACATAACAAAAATAACATGCTATCCATTATTATCACAAGTTTCTTTAACTTTTGGTTTCTGAAGATATGTTTATTTTAATTATGGTTGAAAGGTCTCAAAACTTTAAATCTCAAAAATAATATTGTCATAAATATTGTAGACAATTTTATTTTATTAATGAGGTTTTTTAATGAGCTATTCAACAAAAACTATCTAGCTAACATTTGATTTGGTATTACAAGTGTTTGAGATGACATAACAAAAATAGCATGCTATCCATTATTATCACAAGTTTCTTTAACTTTTGGTTTCTGAAGATATGTTTATTTTAATTATGGTTGAAAGGTCTCAAAACTTTAAATCTCAAAAATAATATTGTAATAAATATTGTAGACAATTTTATTTTATTAATAATAATTAAATAGATACAATTTGATGAGCGATGTTTGTGACTATGGATTTTGATTTTATATGAGGTGGCTCTGCTTGACTGATGACAAGCTATCAATGGCGAGTATGGATTTTGATTTTATATGAGGTGGCTCTTCTTGACTGATGACAAGCTATGAATGGCAAATGCAGAGTCGAGGAATTTTTATTCTCTAAACATAAATTTGGAAGGGGGATAAACAACATATCTTAAGGGAGCATGTAGCACAAAGGGTATATGGCCTCATGGTGGAACAAGTCCTAGGACATAAATAGTTGTTAGTGGAAGATTTTCCACATTTTATGAGGCTACGAAGGATCAACGATGAATTTATAAGTACCCGAGGAAGAGAGAGGAATCTGATGTTGTGAGATAATAAGTGAAAGGTTGAGCTTGATCTGTGAATACCACCATCTAATACTTGAAAGTGAAAATCAACAGAGCTAAAATAGGCCTGAGGAACTCATCTCTATAAAATCACAACCCGAGGCTTAGGGGTGTGTTGGTAAAGATATTTGTCTTATCGATCTACTACAGACAGGTGGAACATCCCCCATAAATTTGTATCATCCATATGGTTGTTGGTTCATCCAGTTCTTAATGCATGTGTTCAAGTAGTGATTTCAATTCATTGCTACTGATGTTGCACGTAAGGTATATTAAATCATGCACAAGTTCATAAAATAAGGTTGCTTAGGATTGTAGTGCCTTTTTAAGCAAATTGATAGAAATGAATATCTTGTAGGCTTTACTACCAATCATTATAACCTTTAAGAGAATGTTATTATCCCACCCAACAATGTCATATCAATCTTACTGTCTACATGTCTTCAAAGTTAATAGAAATATGGATAACTTTTAAAGCTAAATGGTTGTTCACTAGATTGATGTACATTTGAATGGTTGATGGGAAGGGTTAAAAAAAATATACACTGTAAAAAGAAATTAGATTTATGTCTTGCATATTAGGAAATACCTAGACAGGCCCAAAGGAAAACCACTTGAATGTCGATAAACCTCTAAATCTTCCTTCATTGCTTGTCTGGAAAGAATATGCTAGGCCCAGAATATTACGTATGGAAGAACTGCACATACTCCTTGACTTAACGCAAACGTGAGGTATTAGATTAAATTAAAGATATAAGTGACAGACGTATTGAGAAGAGTATATGCCAAAACTACAGCATAGGGATAAACTCAATGTTGTTTCTTGAATATCATAAAACAAGGGAAATAATGGTAATAAAATTTATGAATGGAAGCTAAGGATAAATGTAAAACCTATGATGTTTCCTACAAGAACCTATTTAGACCATGCAAACTCCAAGAATCAGAATAAATCCTTGAGCACACCAAGTAAAGGGAAAGTTACGACCTAGAAGCATGGAATTCTTAGGAAAGGTGGGATGCCCTATGAGGTATGTTGTGTCGATAATTAAGAAAAGTGGCTACAAGGATAAACCTAGTATGTAACTATTCACTACAAAAGCAAAAAAAAGAAAAGGAAAAACAAATTTTTATGCATTCCTAGAGTTTTAGCCACAATGGAAAAGTAAAACCATATTCCTAATGTGAGAAAAACATGGCCACAACTCCTTAAATACAACCCTAAGTTTATTGTTATTATCAATATCTAGCGGGGGCGGGGGAGGGGCAAAACTAAAATAAGATCCCAAACTCAAGAGTGTGGAGAATAATAAACAATGCATACATTTTATATTAGAATTTATACACATTTAGAGCACTGTAAACAGAATCAATATTATATAATGAAAGAATGATAGGGCTATGGTATGATACCCTTACCCTCTCCATTGCTAAATGGAATCACGAGAGAACCCATTAGTGAGTAACCATAAAACAATATTAAACTAAATGATGTCTTTCCATTTCTCCAAGGGAACGGATAAATAATACTATAAGTATGAAGAACGGGGTCCTAGTGTGTTAACCCTCTTCGAGGTATTTCATTCCAAACAAAAAATGTCTTACGGAGACCCAATAACCATATAAACTAGAGATAGTTGAAAATGAGGCCATTCACAATAAGTGAAAATAGAAGCCATGCAAGGAGATGGTTCAAAACCAAAGCAAGGGAAGGAAGTTATAATCATCTCATCATCATACTGAGGGAAATTATTTGGGAAGTATGTCCATGGGATGACATACATCCCCTCCTTAGTTTGTATCTTAACATTATCAAAAACTCACCTCCAAATAACAAACCTCCTACCCAAACCATGCCAAGAAGAATTTAGTGTCTTAGAAGAATGAAAAGAAACTGAAAACAAAAATAGATAGCAAACAAAAGTAGTTATTACCTACCTTGTTTCCCAGTCCTTTCAAATCCTCTCCATAGTGCAGGAAAGATAATGTTAATCCAATTTTACATTTCATAGAAAGAATAAAACTTGATGTGGGTAATCTCAGTTCAGTGCAATCTGAGATTTGGGATACATAAGAGGGAAGGGGGAAAGCTAAAAATAAAATGAAGGAAATGGATTGTAGGAAATTAGTAACAGAATGAAGGAAAATAATTCACAGAGCCAAAAAAAAAATTGGGACAATAGTGATGAAAACTCTAGAACCATAACTCTGAAAGGATATGTTTAAAACCTAATTTCAAAATGTGCTTACTGAGGAATCCAATGCATTTTCCATGTTTCAACTACCTATTTCTAAGCTTCAGATCACCTTCGTTAAAAATGATAGAAAAGGTTTCTATTAAGCCCATAGAAAACATTGCATTTGGGACAAGAAGGGGAATAAACATTAGTCAATTATTTAAGAGCTGAAATACCATTTGAGCACATGAACATAGTGATAAGTAAGCATAAATTAATCCCAAGTATCATGCGAGACACTACGTCGAACACATATCCCCCTGATATAACATAAAACCTTGTCGAAATGAATTGAGGGAAGGGGAAAACCATATGAGGGTGGGGTTAGCATATAATCTTCCCCATTGCGTCTCAATGAGTCACCAAATAACATGGTAGGGTGAATTTTTTCATCAAAATTTATAAGGTAACAAAATTCAACCTATACTCAATAATAAACTTAGATGAGGACAACTCATAAGCTAAGTTATATCTTGTGTAAAACAAGAAAAAAAATTTTTAATATTATAAAAAATAATAATTAAATAAAATTAATAATGTAATAATAATAAATTAAATAAATAAGAATAAATAAAAAATAAATTAAAATAAAAATTAAAATAAATAAATAAATAAAATATATATATATATATATATATAAAATAAATAAATAATAAATAAATAAAATAATAAATAAATAAATGAATAAAATAAATAAAAAAAAAAATAAAATTAGGAGTTATTAAGAGAGGTATCAGAAATGGTATCAAGCAACTCGTTTTCAACGCTTGGATCTACATGGGCATAAAATAAAAATATAAGAACTAATAAGTTTTATTACAACTCTTACATGTTAAATGGTTCAAGAGGGAGAAAGAGAGGCTTTGTAGTGAAGTCGTGAAGGGAGTGAACATCATCGTTTTTGAAAGATATTCTAAAAAGAAAAAATGCATGGTTGAGTAACATAGGAAAATATTTTTATCTTTATCAATATTATAACAACCGAAAAGCTAGGTTTACTACATACCAATTAAATGGTGAATCCAATATTTGGTGGGAGAATACCAAAATTTCTAATGTAATTAATAAAAATGAAGCAACATGGAAACATCTTAAGGAGATATTTGAGAAAAAATATTTACGTGAAAGATACATTGATAATAGAGCCAAGGAGTTTCATGATTTGAAACTAGGAAGTATGAATATAGATGTCACCACCACCAAATTTTTAAGGTTCTTGACGTATGTACCCTACCTTTGGGGAGCAAATGAAATGGAGAACAAATAACTCTAATTCTTACCCTCATAATAAAATCAAATTGAATTTTACAACCAAAAAAGAATGGATAAAGTTATGAGAAAATAAAATTTGTATCATTAGCAATTTAGTCACAAGACAAAACAATGCAAGCCAAGGTCTACTAAGAAAGAGGAGATATTGCATTTCAAAGGAAAGGGATTCTAATACCCGTAATTTATGATATGGATTTTATCATTATAATCTTTTTCTCCATCTCGATGCTTTCAGAATGAAAAAATTAGAAGAATTAACTCACAAGACCCTTTTTACTCGTAGGACCTAGTTTGTCAAATTGGGGTCTAAAACATTATCGAACAATTTTGAGGCATTAAATCAAATTTTTTTAAGGTAAAATCTTTGTTTCCTCGGCATCATACATTGTTTTCGTATTGTACACACAAATACCTTTCTAACTTGTAGTGAATTTCGTCAATCAGAGTTCGTATGTGAAAATTATGTCACTCAGAATTCAACATTCCTATTTTCACCACGATAATTTGAGAGCATCCTATGTAATTCCCCCTTATTCATGAAAAATGGACTAGCCACATTATTACAGTGAACTAGATCCTAGAAAAGTATATATTGTAACTCTTGTTTATAGATGAGGTAGTCAAACCTAGCCACTAATAGGCTATCGGGTTGTAGTATAACCAGGCGACTCGGAAGAAAAGGGGTTCCATTATTTAGAGTGCATTTGTTCCATGGATGCACAAAATTAGCGAAGAGGCATAGGAGATAGAGAACACGGAGATGATTTGTGCATTATAGTAGCCCATCGACCACAAGCCATAATTCTTTGTACTCACAACCATTTTTTTTTTAGGGAAAGAGAATAGGGGAGACTCACCTTCCAACTAGGTTTCCCTCTCAACAAGGTTTCTTAGGTCTTATCTCGTGTCAAATAAGTTCATGTTTCACACCTCCCTTTGTTACTTTTTTTTTTGTAAATCATCTGTCTCGATATAGTACTTTTCTTTCTCTTATGTTACATATTTTTTCTCACCTCTAATAGTTTATTTCTATCTAGACAAAATTGTCATTAACATTATCATCTCAAACAAAAATGTATGTTATTTTTATATTACAAACTACATATACGGTTCTTTATCTCTCTTTATCTCTCATTATCTCTCCCTTTCCTCCTCTCTCCCTCACTCTCTTTCCATCTTTCCCTTGTCACTCCCTCTCTCTCTCCACCTTTCTCCCTCTACGTCATTCTTTTTTCCTCCCTCTCTCTCCCCCTCAAACTCCATCTCTCTCCCATTCTCTCTTTTGAGTCTTCTCTTGATTCCTCTCCCTCCCTTTCTCTCCCACACCCCTCTATCTCTCCCCCCATCACTTGCTCTCTCCCTCTTCCCTCCAGCTCTTTGATTATCTCAATCCCTCTCTCCTTCTCTCTCTACCCTCGTTTTTTGTGTCTCCCTCTCTCTCTCTTCCCCTTCTCTCCGTTAGAAAATCAAAAGGCATAAAATATTTTCTTACTTTTGTCAGGACAGACAGTAACTCTCCAATAGGCAGTAAAATTGATTCTATTCATTTCATTAGGTAGGCTATTGTTATATACAAAAGGGTGTGACTGCTCAGTTCATCTTCTGATGACTGTTCACATTCCTAATTTAACTATTTACATAAATTCACCCAATCGTGAGGATTCGGTGTCAACATTCCCCCCCTTAATCTGAAGGGATGTTGGTGAGTCCAAGCATCATTCTAAATCATTCAAGTTTTTCTCTTCCAAGTGCTTTGGTGTAGATGTCTGCAATTTTCTCATTTGTGGAACAATGACAGAGATGGATTGTTTTGGCCTCAACATGATGTTGGATCAGATGATATTTAGTATTGATGTGCTTTGTTCGATCATGGAACTTTGGTCTCTTGCCCAACTTTATTGAAGATGTGTTGTCAATCATGAGTGGAGTTGATTGTACTTGTTTTACCTGCAAATCTTCAAGAATTTTCTTGAGCCACACAATTTCTTTTGTTGCTTTAGCTACTGCCAGGTATTCTGATTCTGTTGTAGAATCTATTGGAACTGATTGTTTGTGTGATCTCCAAGAGATAGCTCCTGATCCAAGACTCATAGCATATCCTGAAGGAGATACTCCAATTTCTTTATCTACATCGAAGTCTAACCAGAGTATCCAATCAAACTGAAGTCATCCACCTGTGTGTACTTGATTCCATAGCCTTGAGTTACTTTCAAGTACTTTAGAACTTTTTTTGCAACAGACCAATGTCCCTCACAAGGCTTTTGCATAAACCTGGAGAGGATTCCAACAACAATTGAAATGTCTGGTCTGGTAGTAGTAAGGTAGTTGAGACTTCCTACAAGTTGTCTATACTTTGTTGCATCCTCAAATTCCTTTCCTTTAATAGATGTGAGCTTTAAGTTTTGTTCCATTGGAGTGGTAAGAGGATTGCACTCTGTCATGCCAAATATGTTTAACAAATCTCCAATGTATTTCTTTTGAGAAAGAAATATGGACTTTGGATGTTGGGTTACTTCAATGCCAAGATAGTAATGAACATAGCCAAAACCAATTCAAAACTTTTCCCCAATTCCTTCTTTATGGATGCAATGTAGCTTTCATTGTTCCCTGTCATTAAAACATCATCTACATATACCATAAGATATACAACTATTTTGCCAACTTTCTTGACAAATAAAGTTGCATCATCAAGATCAAAATGATTGAAGTTGAGTTTCAGAAGATGCTCAGCTAGCTTTTCATATCAGGCTCGTGGTGCTTGTTTGAGGCCATACAAGGAATTCATAAGTTTGCATACTTTATGTTCATGTCCTTTCACAACAAATCCTTCAGGTTGGGACATAAAAACATTTTCTTTTAGATCTCCATTCAAGAAGGTTGTTTTTACATCCATTTGATGGACTTTCCAACCGTTCTGAGCTGCTAGTGCAAAGAGTGTCCGAATGGTGGCCCATTTTGTTGTGGGAGCAAAAGTTTCCTCATAATCGACCCCTTCCTTCTGTGCAAAACCTTTT
>APFE031149546.1:37434-75464 GCA_000404065.3 Pinus taeda
CGACAGGTTCTCAAAGATGGCCATTATGGCGGCCTGCAAGAAGAATATCACAGCAGAAGCCACTGCTAAACTCTTCTTTGAACGAGTATGGGTACACTTTGGGACCCCACAGTCTATCATCTCAGATCGAGATAGCAGGTTCCTCGGTACATTTTGGTCCAGTCTCTGGTCGATGCTGGACACCAAACTCACTAAGTCCACAGCCTTCCATCCTCAAACTGATGGCCAGACAGAGGTTGTAAACAGGATGATCATACGCACATGGGATGAGAGCCTCCCCTATGTTCTGTGCATGTACAACTCAAAGCATCCATGCACATGGGATGAGAGCCTCCCCTATGTTCAGCATAGCTATAACTGGGCTCTCCACATCTCGACTGGCCACAGCGCTTTTCAGGTGGGCTTGGGATTCCCACCACTATGTCCCATCGATGTGGCCATGCCATTTGTAGCTACTCATGTAGATTCTGCTCATGTCCAGTCCGAAACCGATAACGCAAACAACTTCATTGAGCATATCCAACATATTCGCCAACAGGTCCATGATATTCTAGACAAATCTAATGCTAAGTACAAGTAACGACATGATCAACATCGGGTGCCACACAAGTTTCAGGTGGGTGACAAAGTCTGGTTGCATTTGCAAAAGGAACGCCTTACCGGAGCCTATCGGAAACTTAGACCACTCCAATATGGCCCTTACACCATTACCGAGGCTGTGGGAGACAATGCATTTGAGCTCAGCATTCCCCATTCCTATTCTTATTTATTTATTTATTATTATTATTATTATTTAATAAATTAATTAATTTATTTATTATTATTAATTTTTTTTTCTTGTTTTAACACAAGATATAACTTAGCTTAGAAGAACAATAGTGAGTCTCTTCTGTAAACGCACAGCAGTGCTGAACCTGCAATTTTCTGAGATAGAGAAAATTTGTTTCTAGAACTAAAGTGTTCCTGTTGTTATTCCTATATCAAGAGGAAGACGATTTTGTATTAGTTTGTTTACTGTTTATGAATACAAGTTTACTGTTTATCTTGTTTACTTTTGTTGTTACACCAAGCGTCAAAACATGTTTTTATTACTCCGTAATTCTAAAAGTGACTTGACGTCAATTGTTTTATGTTGTTGTTACACCAAGCGTCAATCGTCTTACGTTGTAAGTCAAAAAGTGACTTGACGTCAAAAACACGTTGTCGTTACACCGTAAGTCAAAAAGTGACTTGACGTCAAAAATCACGTTGGTGCAACACCAAGATCAGTGTTGCTGCAACACCATGTCCAAAAAGTGATCTTTTTCAGTTTTCTGTGCAGAAACAGAGTCAGAAACATATCATTTTTTTGTCTGTCTATTATGGAATTTAGCAGAAAATTTTAACATGGTATCAGAGCCAGTCTAGGCACTCAGTGAGTCAAAAAAAGAGTTTGTTTTTCACTGTAGGAGCTGTAAGAAGCTTATTGAGTAGATTTTTTCCAGTAGAGAAAGTTTTTTCTTGTTTTTTATTTTACAGTTAGTATCTCTTCTTTACCTATATAGAGTTAAGATGGCAGATGCTGGAACATGTTTGACAAATTCCCAACTTCCACAGTTTAATGGGAAAAATCACAGTGATTGGTCCATAACAATGAAAGCATTCTTTGCTTCTCAAGGAATATGGGAGCTGGTTGAAACTGGCTATGCTGAACCTGCAGATGCAACAGCATTGGCTGCCTTGACAGTAGCAGAAAGAGACCAGGTTAAGAGTGACAGGAAGAAGGATGTCAAAGCCCTCTTTTTTCTCTTCCAATCAGTACATAAAGTGTTTTTCCACGGATTGCAGCAGCAACAAAATCCAAAGAGGCATGGGATATTCTTAAGACTGCCTATCAAGGCATGGAGAAGGTGAAGACTGTAAAGTTGCAGATGTTGATGAGAGACTTTGAAACACTCAGCATGAAGGAATCTGATACAATAGATTCATTCTTCACTCAGGTTATTGGGTTGATAACACAGATAAGATCTCATGGTGAAATTATTGAAGAAAGAAGGATCGTAGAGAAGATTTTGATATGTTTACCCTCAAGATCTCAAGCTGTTGTGGTAGCATAGAAGTAGTGTGTGGCAACAATGTTAATCTCTCTACAATACAGCACAACATTGCTAAAATGTAATTTCTGTGTTTTTGAAAAAGAATGTGCAGCAGCACGAGCTCACATGAATGAAGCTTTATGCACGCAGTGTTGAGATAGAGTTGCTGAAACACGGTGTTGAGACAACAATACTGAGACAGAGTATTTTGCTTATTTGTAATGCACAGCAGTGCAGACACAGCAGTGTCAATTTGCAGGCATACACAGACTGAAGTGCCTCTAAAGCAGGCATGTTGAAATCCTTATGTTAAGAGGTAGATGTTATTTGTGTGGAACAAAAGAGTTCCTTTGTTATCCCTCTGTCAAGAGGAAGACGAATTTGTATCAGCTTGTTTACTTTTTATGAATACAAGTTTACTGTTTACAAGTTTACTGTTTAATTTGTTTACTGTTGCTGTTACACCACCTACATATTGCTGTTACACCAGTTTTTAGTGTCGCTGAGTATTGCTCTGTTAAGAGTTTTATTCTAAATTATCAGAAATTTTTCTGTTGCTGCAACACCAAATCTACGTTGCTGCAACACCAAATCTACGTTGTTGCAACACCATTTCCAAAAAACAATTTATCAGTTTTATGTGCAGAAACAGAGTTAAAAATAGAGCATTTTTTTGTCTGTCTGTTATGGAATTTAGCAAAAAATTCTAACAGTGAATCCGTCTTTAAAGTCACCCAATGCCACTGGAAGCTCCAATGAGTAATAGTTTCATAGTCAAATAATGATTGACTTTGGACATTATTATTATAGTTTTTGTTGGGTAGTTTGGTTATTTATTTTGATAATATTTTGGAAAAAATTTTGGAAATTTTTTTTTTATCCAACACTATGTTTTGATTAGGAGTATAAAGCTATGTACTAACTATAAAGCTATGGACTAAGTGTATATATTGTTTTTTTTACATAGCTTTATCCATCTATCAATAAAAAAGTTTCCAATATGTTATCAAAATAAATAACTAAACTATCCAACAAGAACTATGATAATGTGCCTATCAACACAAAGTCAATCTTTATCTGAAACTTTTATTCGTTGGAGCCTCCAGTGACATAGGGTGACTTTAAAAATGTATTCACAATATATGAGTGGTGCCTGCATGTGATACAAAATCGGCCATGAAATTCGTCCCATCAAAGAGAAAAATCCCAAACTTAAGAAGTAATTATGAATACGAGTTGTTTTACCAGCAACTTAATAAAACACGAGTAAGACTGAAACTATTATTCATTGGAGATTCCAGCAGCATTGGGCGACTTTAGTAATGGATTCAGGATATCTGAGCAGGGCCGACATGTGATACAGAATCGGCCATGGAACTCGTCCCAACAAAATTTGATAACGTCATTTTATCGCAGTTGTCTCTGCCTCTAAAAATCGATCCAACCATTGGTGAATGCATAAATTTCACAATTTCTTAGAATCACAACTCCCATTGTAATCGTTAGAAAGCATATATAACATTAAAGTCAATCAAATATCTTGAAATCAGATTTTTGGTTCAGAAGAAACCTCAAACTCAAAATTGTCCAACGCTCAAAATAAGAAATCAAATATTTTGATGAGAAAGCAAAATACTTTAACGGTCAAACATTAAATACGAAATGGTACAAATCCTCAAATGTAGTCGATAAAACAACTCAAGACGTTAAATTTTCGCCTCAAAGCAAAATACTTTAACCATCAAATACAAAATACCAAATGCAATGTCAGAAATTATCCAAATCCTCAAATGTAGCTGACAT
Source organism: Pinus taeda (assembly GCA_000404065.3). NCBI lineage: Eukaryota > Viridiplantae > Streptophyta > Pinopsida > Pinales > Pinaceae > Pinus > Pinus taeda. The sequence continues at coordinate 41,313 of APFE031149546.1, forward strand.
AAATGGTTAAAACGTTAAATTTTAATGGAAACAACGTAAATTCTTCCTAATTAAAGCTTAAATTTCGTAGTTGAAAATCACAGGAATTCCAACTTGACCGAAAGTAAATTTTCAAATGTAAGAGAATTTTAATTTCAACAGCAACCTCATTAAACAACCTCAAACTTCAACCTACATTTACTGTGAAACTCAATTTCTCGCTCTGTTCGAACAACATCAATCATGTGTCGCAGTGATTGGAACGTTCAGATATACATGCAAATTCGACATTATGGAAAGAAAATCGAACAAACTGTTGTAAAAGGAAAATATTATCTAAGAAACCATAATGAATGCCATATCCCTCAAAAATTCATTGCAGAAAGCCAATAAAATATTCCTGCATACAAGGTTTCTCATATTGCAACTAAATTTGCGCCACCCACCCACATTTTTCTTGGTGCATTGCATTTGGCTTATCCAATGTGATAGACCCCACATAAATATCAGACTGAAATGAGAAGAAATGTTTTAAGAGAAGACATCTTTCCTAAATTTTGGTGATTTAAAGTAATAAAAACAATTTCGACGATATCTAGTGAAGACGTGTCTCCCTCTCCAAAAGCTAGTGTATTTTATTCTAGGCATAAACGGGATTTTATTCTAGGCATAAACGGGATGTCATAACCAGAAATTGAAATAACCCCAATTTTAATAAATATGGAATTTACGTCGCAAGTCCCCCTTAAAACACACGATTCAAATGAGCAACATCCAAAAGCAGCCTCATTGTTTACTATGACTCATCAGATCAATAACTACAATTCCATAAAAACAACCTTTCCCAAATCATTTCATTGTCTAGTGTGGTTGAAAAGATTTAACTGTATAACAAAACACAAAGCATGAATTCCTATAGTTAGATATGCTTAATTAGGTGTATCTTTGCACGTTTACCGAGAATGACTCGTTAATACCCATTATTAATACAGTTGTAGCGAATTTTGTGTCAAGTATACAGTTCTTGTATTAGTAGCGAATTTTGTGTTAACTATATAGTTCTAACCAAGAATTTCAATGAATTTCAATGTATGAAACATTCAAAATTAAAAATCACCTTCACTCTGTTCATTTCTCTTTTGGTTCCTTTTTATGAGAAGTTCCTTTAAATTTTCTGCTTCACTTGACTTCTACTGGAATCCTTATATTCTTTGCGCCTGGACGTCATCTCTGTATTGAAAGCGGTTTAGGCCATCCCTAATTTTGGCTATTCTATACGGATGAGCGATTCTCTGATTTCTCTGATTTTCAGTTCTACTTAACTTAAATTCTCAGACTAAGAGAAGCATTTTGGTGCCTATAGAAATAATGCGCTATGCTTTTTGCCACACCAATTTTGAAGTTTTGAAGGTGTATGGAACACAGTTATGTATGCTTTAATTGTATAAATATCTAAGATAACACTGAGCAATACGAATAGAACCCAATTAAATTGTGTGCAATGCGAAAATTTATATTACCGATCAGACAATTTCACGCAAACTAAAGGAAGTTACAAACATATTTACATTGATATTCAAAGTACAGCTATAGACAAGTGTATATCTATTGTACAGGTAGATTAACATTCTTAAATAAACTGTGTGAGTCATCTTACAAATTATTCTCATCTACGTCAAAGTGACAGTAAAAATAAAAAGTATTCTCATCTACGTCAAAGTGACAGTAGAAAATAAAAAGTTATCAATATTTCAAGATGTTATGCAGACATCAAGCCGTCGTGCAGACACTGGTTTCCAATCCAAACTGCCTGATTCTCATGCTAACATCGTCTAATGCTTTGGTTCTTTTTTTTACCATGAACTCTATGCGGTGGATCTAAGAAAAACGTTTGAACGTAGCAACAATGTACTCTAATATAGCCACGAGTCGAAGACCATAAGCTATTGGGACTTCAATAATAATTATATCTTTGATCAACAAAAGACACTTTTCAAGAGCCAAAGAATTATGCTGCCCCTAATGTTATGCTTCATGTACTTGCCTCTCGTAGATCATCCCAACCCTCAATTTCACTTAATAGGCATAGAATTATAACATCAACCAACACATCTAATAGATTCTATCAAGAAACCTTTCATGTTCTTATTGGAAAGGCTGAGGAGACAAAGGATGAATTCACACATAAAACACGAGTTGCTGCTTTCCTATTGATCACACAAAACATGATGCTTACAATGAACCCCGTGAAAGGTATTTATCCTTTTCCAACTAGCTACTTGCCTTGACATGTAACCACACGTAACCACATGCAACCACACACTAAAAGTCATCTATCACTCCACTTGCATGAAAACTCAAATACTCAATCACTCAATTAACTGACTCTGTATGTTTACCCAACTCAAAAGTAATTATCTTATTTTAACAAGTCCTCTATCGAGGCCATTGCCAGAATAGAAATCCCGTGATTCATATTTTTACTACTTATACCTATTGCATTTAATTTAGTAAACATAAGGAGTGCAGTGGAAATCCCCCTTCTTATGAGATTCTTTGAATAAAATTGACTTTTGTATAGTGGACGTTGCCACCACCCTCATTAAGTTTAATGAACCGGTTGCAATAGAATAGATATTTGTAGTGAAGATCTCAATCACGGGATTGCTAAGAAGGGCCTTCATCAACGGTCATGACATCATCCACGGCCATGACTGATTGTCATTTGTTTTTGGCCACCAGTGGGATGTGTTGGATAATGTTGTAATTTTATGCAGAGCCATAGCCAGAGAAATTGAGGGCTGGAATGATGGCTTTGCTATTTCAGAGGGGGCAAGTATACGAAGCAGAACGACAAGCGGGACATAATTCTTTGGCCCTTGGAAAGGATATTTTTATGATCAAAGATATAATTATTGATAAATTCCCAGTAGCTTCTGGTCTCCAAATTGTGGATATATTAGTACATTCTTTCCATGTTTAAAAGTTTTTCTATGAAAAAAAATTGTGCTTAGAGATCATGGTAGAAAAAAGGGGAAATCGTGCCATGTTCACTTTAGAATCGCTCAGCTTCCATTGGAAATCAGTGTCGCCTTGTTCAAAAGTGGAGGACCAAAACTTGACGTTTAAATTCCTCATAACATCTTGAAATATTGATGACTTTTTCCTTTGTATGATGAGAAAAAGTTGTATGATGAGTGACACAATTTACTTAATAATGTTAAACTACAGGTACAATAGATATACGCTTGTCTATTACCTTGAATATCAAAGTCAATCTGTTCCTAACTTGCTTTAGTTTGGGTAAAATTGTGTGATTGTTAATATAAAGTTTCTAATTGCTCAGGGTTTTATTCGTACTTTTCAGTGTTATCTTAAAGTTTTCTGAGATATTTCTACGACCGGTACATATCAGTGTCCTATACAAATTCAAAATTGTTGAGCCGAAAAGCATAGTGTATGCTTTCTATATTCACCAAAATGTTTATCTTGGCCGGAGAATGTAAGGCAGAAAAATTGCAAATCAGAGAATGTAAACAGGGAGAATCGCTCATAACTTGTAAGTACAGAATAGCCAAATTAGTAATAATCCAGAATCGCGTTCAATACATGGATAACCCTCACGGGCCAAAATAGAGAATTCCACCAGAAGCCTGGTGGGCCAGAAAATTTAGAGGAACTTCTAGTCAAACACTACACAAAGCGAAATGAACTCAGCGAACCAGAACTGGAATAGAGGTACTGAACTGGTGGCCAAAATACTGGCCGTAAAGATGGAGGGCGATGTATTGATTAATCAGTATTATGTCTAATACGTATCCCATTCACTACTGATCACTGTAGTAGATAGAGACCATTCAGAATTAGCCCAAATTAATACAGTTATACCTAGGAATTTCAATTTCTGAAACATTGAATATTAAAAATCAAACCCGGTATGATGTGAATCTCAAACACTGACCTAACATAAACAATAAAAGCTTTGGAATCTGAAATAACCAATTCAAAAAATCCTTCAAGAGAGTAACAAATAATATTAAAAATAAACCGCACTAATGGCTATCGACTGCTGACCTTAAACAACGTTGGTGGTGTTCTTCGCGACCTGACTCATTGTATGAGATATCTCTCATGATGAGATGCAAAAGTGACAGAGGGAGTGATGTTTTGATCTCACTTGTCATCAGCTCTAGTACCCAACCCTTTAGTATCATATCTCCAATGTAACAATTAATGATCCTCTTATATCAAGTTTCATCTCCGCCCTTTATATTCTGCTATAAAACAAAATCTATCAAGCAAAAAAATGAAGAAAAGATCAACCAGCAAAACGAGCTACACATTTTTGCTACAACAAAAAAAACAGTAAAAGAAAACCGACTGTAAACACCAACTAACATGTTTAGCAATGAAAATACAGAGGAAGTTGATACAAGCCAAACGGCCAAACGAAAATGAAAAAGAACAACCGAGAAACCAACGCAATTTAGAGAAGATGAAACGAATCAGATGAATCTAGCGTAATGTTGCCTTTATATCATTTCCATGTGAAACGGCCGTAAACATTCTAACGTTTACTTTCTATATATCATTTCCATTTGAAACTGTTTTAAACATTGTAACATTTAATTTCTATGTATCATTTCCATTTGAAACGGTCATAAGCATTCTAATGTTTACTCTCTTGATGGGGCCAGCACACGTGGTCTCGCCACTCCTAAGCTAATGTGTAACACTTCTATGAACCGGACAATATACTATTGATTTGGTATTACTTTCAGTTTGATTTACAATCAATTTGGCATGTACTAGGGTGGTCTTATTGGTGGACAACTGTCCCTTCTCGGGATCCTGGAAAGTTCTCGCTTGTGTTTTACCCTGTTCGCGCCCTTTGGGTTATTATTGTTAGTTGGTAGTTTAGCTCTACAATCTCTGCGATTTTTCCTTTGTATTCGTTGTATTGTTTGCGGTGAAAACACAATGCGGTCTCTGCCTGCTCGGTTAACTGTATGGCAAACGTTTGGTTGCGGTTCTGCTGCTCCAGGTCTGGCTTGTATGCCTCGATGGGTTGGTGTCGCTTTGGTAAGTTCGCTACTGTATCGTTTGTATGTTTGTTCCTTTGTCGTTTGGCGCTTCCCACTGGTTTTGTTGTTTGTCACAGTGTTGTCTGTTCGTTTCTCTCAAGAGTCCATGGTTATTTGAGCATTATAAGTTAATGGCATTTCTGGTTGCATTCTCGGTTCGTCAGCCTCCAAGTTGGATGGATTTCGCCGCTTTCCCTATTCGGCTCTTGGCTATTTCAACTGCTAAGCTCTCGTTCCCTACCAAATTTCTTTACCACAACTTATTTAGACACTAATGGTTCAGCTCCTCTGTGAGCAGGGTTCGTTCGTTCGAGGGTTTTGCTTTGCATTCGTGGCTCACCTTCAGGTATGGATTCTTGCTCATGATCTCTTCATTTCCCTTTCCATTTCTCTGTTTCCTACTTTTCTTCAAGGGTTGGAAATAAACCCTTCCTCCTTTCGTCCCTACGCAGGTGGCGCCGTTCACTGGGTCGAATGCATTGGCTTCCGGCTATTCTGGATACCTTCCAGGTAGATTTGTTTTTGTTTCTTGTCTATAATGGATTCTTGTATGGGTCTTTGGTTTGGTGGTTGGCTACTGTAGAGAGTAGTTCTTGCCGCGGCTTGTGTTCATGAATTTTGGTCAAAACCCTAGGCTTGTGAACTAGGTAGGGTTGAAGCTGCGTCGAACACTAATTTGTATGCTGAGATTTACTGTTAATATTTGTATTTATGTTGAGATGAATTGTTAATTATATGTGGAAAGAAAACTTGTATCGCCTTCAGTTTTGTTTGCATACCTTGTAAATGTATTTGTCTCGGCGCTATAACTCGTGACCGGTGCTGGTCGGTGTCACCTCCCGTTTGGTTGTTTGTCCTTCTGCTGGTTCGAAGTCTATCAAGAACATGTAATAGGTTTTGTACATGAAAGAAAAATAAAATGTAGGCACACCATGGAATTGTACAGTCTCTATTTCTTTTTGAGGATGCACGTAAGAGTTGTTTGTGCACTGGGAAAAAAAACAAGATGTATATCTTTATTTCTGTTCTTTCTTTTCACTTTTTATTCATGAACCCCTATGGGCTTGCTTTCCCTCGTTTTTGTACATTGTTCTCAGGCAGTTCGATAACTGTTGTCAGTTGTTCAATTATCAGTTACATCAGTTATTTCTTATTTGACTTTTATTCATGGCTAGCTTGTTTCCCTTTGTCTGTTTTTACAACAGTAATTAACTGCTGAGCGACTAATGATTCTAACTAATGTTACTGTTCTTAATTAGAATTCGTTACAGTATTCTAGGCATTTTAAACAGAAACAAAAAACAACAAATAATAAAAATAATTAAAAATAAAGACGAAACAGACATGTTGTCCGTTCTGCGAGCTATATTCTCTGTCCTTCTCAGAAACCATGCCAACCTTCTTTCTATCTTTGCCCTGTTAACCATATGCTCCTGCATCATCTCTTATTATCAAATCCACTACTATCTCCTTCCAAATATTGGTCGGCATACAACTTTCTGTTTCATTCAAAATAACACCCATAGGTTGACAATTTAAGTTAAACTGGAATGGAATGGGAATGAGGGAGTTGGAAAATCGCTTAGAGAATGCCCTTTTACATTAAATCGGATTGGGGGGTTTGTTGGTTTTGTTTTTCTTGTTATCAAATATGAAATTTAAATTGACATTTAGATCTTCTTTCATCTTTATCTTTACCTTGAGATCTTTTTTATTCTTGAAATTAACCCAAAAAAATAGAGCATAATCTTGTTATATATTATTATATTTATTTATTATTTATTTTTATAAATTATATTTTATTATAAAAATTAGATAAATCATTTATATTTATATTTTGCAAAAAATTATTATCAATTAACTTAATTTAAATAATTGAAAGAAAATACAAGTTATATCTTTAACAATTAACAAATATATTATTATTTCAATTATTACTCCTCAAACTTCTTTTTATAAACAATTTAACTTGTAGCTACTTGACATAAAAATAAAATGCAGAAAAGTCACATGGATTGTTAGAGGTATAGTCTATGCTATTCTCTCCGTAAATAGAAATGATGATTTTTCTTTAAAAATGAATATTACTTTGGCATACCATATTGCCATTCACCTTACTAAATAAAAGTGAGAAAAATAAGTTATTACTAAAACTAATGTTTTTCTTTAATCTTTTAAAATTTAAATCATAATGTTTTGAGATTTTTTTCATTAAATTTTGTAGAACCTAATTTTGGAGATTTATAGATCACTTTCGTTTGATTTTTCAAATCTAAAAGGAGATCTAGCTTTAAGGCCAAATGTTTAAGAGCATAAGAGTGGTAAGGTCCATACACATATGTGTTGCAAGATAAGAGGTGGGAAAGGTGGGGTATAGAAATCCTAGGAATCAAAGGAAAAGATTATGAGAAACTAACTTTAAAAAAAAAAGAATAATAATTGATTTTAATAGTAAGATTAATAATTAATTGTATAATTGTAATGAATAATATATAAATAGAATAGAGATGATAGGAGTAATCATAATAAAATTAGATAATTAATATAAAATAATAAATGAGTAGAATAATTAGGCCATTAATAGTATTAACATATTAGATATAATAATAATTGTAATAAAAGGAAATAGAAAACAGAATAATAATGTGTAATATGAGTGATCATGTTTTGGATGGTGACTCCATCCATTATCACGGACCACAGAGTCACCATTTTCTGGATGGTGACTCCATCCATCATCAGGGACCATAGAGTCACCATGTTTTGGATGGTTACTCCATCCATCATCAGGGAACACATAGTCACCATGCGAAATGTTGGAAACCTTGGACAGATCAACTGCGAAAGTCTCCAATAACTAATAAAATGACTTAAAATCATATTATCATAATGATAAAATTAGAAAATGTACAAAAGATATAATGTAATTAGAGATATAAACTCTAGTGCACCTTCAAATTTACACATTAATTTTCTTTTGACTTATATTTAATCTAGTAATAACATGTTATCATTACTAAGGTGAAGTGAACTTTCCACTTAAACAAGCATTCAGAAGTTCTGAGTTCATATAGAGTCAGTTTTCCTCTCTAAATGTTTCTAAATGGTTTCCAGAATTAAAATTGTAAGGACCTCGGGTTGGCAGCAGTGCGATGGGCACACAAACATGGTGGGCGCCCCGGGCAAAGGCCGGGCGACTTGGGCAAACTGTCGGGCGGGCACAAACGTGGGTAGGGCGCACGGGCGAACCATTCATTATGCAGGGTCCGGATGAAAGACTAAAAGGCAAGATGGTTGACGAACTTATGATAGGTGAATTTAGCCATGGACCAGGTGAAGTCTTGAGGTACGAAATGTTGGAACGAATGAGACAATGGAGTTCTAACTGGGTTGCGATGAAGGCCGAGAACATGAAGTTTCGGGAAGGATGTTCAAAACTAAGAATGGAACTTGAAGAGCTTAGGATCCAATGCGGAAGTACGACAGATAATGAACTCAAGGAACTTGATAAGGAGATCCAACGAAGAAATCTTGGACTTCAAGAGCTATTTGATGAAAGAGCCCGTTTAAGGAAGGAAAGTGCCAAGTTGGAGGCCGAAATCAAGCTGATTGAGGAAGAGATAAAAGGGAAGCTTCTTGGGTAGAATATTGTTGTGATTGATCAAGAGGAGCTTGATTACATTGACAGGTTGGGGACTTACTACCGTGACAAACCAGAGGATGTGCGGGAGCTGAGTTCTATGAGAGTAGTCAATGGACACTTGGTTGGTGCACTTGAGTAGAGGTCGATGAAGGATAAGCTTGAGGGAGTTCAAGCTAGACCAGGATCAGGTTGCCTTGATAAGCCAAGCAAGGAAGTGAAGTACCTTAAGAAGGAAGTCAAGTTGGAGCATGAGCCAATTGACTCTTCTGAGGCCCAATTCTTGAAGAAGGTTGCTGATATAAGACATAAGACAAAGCAGACAGAAGGAGGTAGTGCCTTGAAGCTGAGTTTTGTGCAGGTGACCGTGAAAGGCAAGATATTTGCAGCTTTGGTTGATACAGGGGCTACACATAGCTTCTTGAGTAAGAAGGCAGCAAAGTCTTTTGGGAAGAAAGCAAAGATGGAGAGGGAATTGAGTGCTTTCAAAGCAGTCAACTCTACCATGAAAGTTGTTTATGGTGTTATGAAGGAAACTCAAATGAAAGTTGGATCATGGTTTGGAAAGTTGGACATTAGAGTTGTGGACATGGATGATCACTCTATGGTGTTGGGGCAGGACTTCATGAGTCTTGCACAAGCTGTACTGATGGTGGACCGAGACATACTCTTGATTACAGCCGAAGGAAGGACCATGATGGTACTGATGAATATAAGGAGTTGCTTGGGGTATAGGCCAAGGATGAATTCTATGACATTGTATCCTAAAGATCTAAATGTGAAGCATGAGGATGTGGAGCAAAGAGGACTTGGAAGTATGACTCAAACAATGAAGGAAGGGAGGTTGATTGACTTCGTTGCTAGAGCTAGAAAGAATGAGGCAAGTGAGAAGGCAGTCTCACGAACCTTGAGACACTTGACAGAGACATCTTCTACTAATGATCTTCACAATGGGGCTGCAAAAGAAGGGAGTCCTAGTACTACTTCAGAGGCAGTGGTTGATGAGGATTATGAGGGTAGAGATCCTGCTGGCATAGTGGACTTTTGCAGGTATGCCATGGGCATATATGACTTTCAGTTGACAAAGGACAAGCTCAAGGAGCTTGGGTGTACATGTGAAGAGGTTGAGGCTGTGCATACATACTTGAGGACACAACATCAATCCGACACATGGGTGGATGAGAGTCAGGGAGGAAACTTCCTAGCCCTCCTTTCTCTATAGATGACCTTGGAGATTGGTTGGTGTGGAGGCCTTGATAGGGAGGAACCACACAAACTCTACAAGGGGCCTTGAAAGGAGGCTTCTTTATGACCGATTGCAAACTTGGGTGCAGATGGCCAGATGTTGGGATGAGGTCTACATGAGTTGGACATCATGGACAACTAGTGTCATGGAAATCAGGTTGGAGATATGGAGCATGACAGTTGTGCAAGGACATTATGTGGGAGCATGAGTAGATGTGTCATTCATGGACATTCTATGGGAGTATGCCGAAGCAAAGGATGTTGTGCAGATGCTGTTATGACTTGTATGAGCTAGAGGAGAGGTTGTACACTCTTGTGCAACTAAGCCATGGCTTGATCATGTTGCAGATGGATGGAGACTACTTCATGGACCTGAGCATGGGAGATTCTTGGATGAGTCCGAGATGTAGCAAGAAGTCAAGGGAAAGGCTGATGGTGACATAAGGATGTGCATTCCTATGGTTTGGGCTTATAGTTGGACTAGCTACCCAACTAGTTCGAGGCATGGGGGGATCCAATGTGCAGAGATATGTGGCTATGGGGTCTACACACTTGAGGAGAGACTATGTGAAGGTACTCACAAGGACTGATGGATGGAGGGAGGTGTTCTCTTGAGGCACTTGAATTGATGATGAGGTGATCTCTTGAAACACTTGACTTGACACTTGATGGAGAAGTGTTCTCTTTGAGCACTTGGCAGTCTGATGAGATGTTGGCACATTGTGGTGGTGTGTTAACACTTGTTGACATATCATGGGCAGTTTGCACATGATGGAGTTGGTGACATGATGGAGGACACATTGTTACAGTGAACATGTAGCTTGGTGTTGGAGGGATCAGCCTTCCATGGTGGAGAGCAGCATGGAGACATTGTGGAAAAAGGTTGATGATCATGGGCATCGATGACATACCTTGGTATGGAGTATCTTGGTGGTAGATAGTCACTTGGATGAGGCATGGTGGAGATGGAGGCCTACATATGTTGCAGGGATGTTTGCCATATGTGAGGGGAGTCGACATCATGGATTGATGCTTGGAGTTGGGATGTTTTCGAGGACGACAACGACTTCAGGTGGAGGAGGATGTAAGGACCTCGGGTTGGCGGCAGTGCGACGGGCACACAAACACGGTGGGCGCCCCGGGCAAACGCTGGGCGACTTGGGCGAACTGTCGGGCGGCCACAAATGTGGGTAGGCTGGGCGGGCGAACCGCCGGGCGGGCACGCACAGAGAATTGGCACGACGGGCGTGCGTTGGTTGAACGACATGGGTGCGTGCACAATGGCACGATGGAGAATGCGGGCGCGCGGGCAGGCGCACACGGAGGGCGCGTAGGTGGACGCGAACGACGGGCGCGTTGCACGACCTGCGACAATTCAACGAGCTGCGTGTGTCGTTATGGTGACAACAATCGAACGATGGACAACAATGTGCGAACAATGGATGTTTATACGCCGAGCATGGGAGCGGCTATACATGTGTAAGCCGACTATAATGCGGGTGCATGGATGGGGCTTTGTGTGGAGGATTGGGGCGTTGGCCAAGGGGCTTCGCCCACCCCTCACACACGATAGCCACCGTATAAGTTGGTGAAACGTTGGAGCATTTCAACACATTCGAACTTGTCACATATTCGTTCTACGCATAAGGGGAAGAGCGCAGAAGTGCACATAACTCATCCGCATAAAGGAGTAAGTGCGCAGAGTTAGCTCTTGGTCTATGGTGGATATATGAAGGTGTGTGAACAGGTGAACATGCAGAATTGTGCAGGGTTGTACGAGCATCTTGGTGACCCGTGTGTGGGCACTCACTCATGGTATAAAGGTGCAGATTCTCTATGTAAAGGCAGGTTGCCTTGTGTTGTAAATTTGGCTAAGCGTTGGCTTGGATTTTACCAAGCACACTAGCTCATTGTACTATTGGAAAACTGATATATAATATATTGTTGGGAAGACAGTTCAGGAGTTTCCCCTCCCCTTTATATCTTGCAATTGATGTTTTATAATTGATGTTGATAATGATTAAGTATGGGTTATCATTGATATAAAGGTTTAATGCTTTTTACCTGGTTTCGAAAAACAAACTAAGTATCGGTTGTGAATTAGGCGTAGTCCGCACACTTAAGTATTGTTAAAAAGAAAGAGTGGGGTGGTGCCGCACCTCGCTGGCACGGTTGGAAGACCACCGTAGGCTTGGAGGCATGAAAAAAATGGTATAGAGACATTCTTGGATGAAGATTGATTCTCTTTTAATTTTGAAAAACAATATTTCTCTCTATCTAAAATAGGATGAGATTTCACTATGGGTTTCACAAAATTTAAACAACTTTTGAGTCTCTATAATATCCCATCGCAATGTGGTATGGCTTCCACTTGAGAACAAAATAATGTGTTGGGAGATTATTAAGACATTTCGTGATTTCCACCTAGCCCTACTAAAACTCGAGACATGTTTAATGTTAATCATATATATAACTCATATTAACCTCGAGCCCTCAAATCATATGACATGTGGACGTCTCTGTTATAGCTCACAACCTCCACGATACATTTTAGACCCCCTTTCCTGAGTCACTAATGGTGAACATAGTGTGTGGGTTCACTTTCTACATGGCAAGTATCAGAAACATGGTTAGCCATCCATGTAATAAAGTCACAACAGGATGACTCAAATGAGACAAGGTAACTGAATGGTGTTTCTTAATCACTACAACAAATTGGTGAGATTGACTACCATCCCATACTTGTCATTTGACATTGCTTGATTTTTCCAGACAAATATTTCCATATCGGTAGACTAGTGTTTCAGAAATACACTTATTTTATTATTCATGACACCTTATTTTCGCAAGGTGCACGGCTTTCAATTCACCCTATGACATTAGCTCAGGCTGCAACGGTAAGTAAATATTAGTTAAATTATATTGGATTAATATATGTTGCTAAGGATTTTATAGGTTTTATATTTTTCTTATTTTGTTATCATACGTGAGGAAAGTAATTTCAAGTAATGAGGTTTTTCAATGAGCTATTCAACAAAAACTATCTAGCTAACATTTGATTCGGTATTACAAGTGTTTGAGATGACATAACAAAAATAACATGCTATCCATTATTATCACAAGTTTCTTTAACTTTTGGTTTCTGAAGATATGTTTATTTTAGTTATGGTTGAAAGTTCTCAAAACTTTAAATTTCAAAAATAATATTGTAATAAATATTTTAGACAATTTTATTTTATTAATAATAATTAAATAGATACAATTTGATGAGCGATGTTTGTGAGTATGGATTTTGATTTTATATGAGGTGGCTCTGCTTGAGTGATGAGAAGCTATTAATGGAAAATGCAAAGTCGAGGAATTTTTATTCTCTAAAAATAAATTTGGAAGGGGGATAAACAACATCTCTTGAGGGGGCATGTAGCACAAAGGGGATAGGGCGTCATGGTGGAACAAGTCCTAGGAAATAAATAGTTGTTAGTGGAAGATTTTCCACATGTTATGAGGCTACGAAGGATCAACGATGAATTTATAAGTACCCGAGGAAGAGAGAGGAGTCTCATGTTGTGAGAGAATAAGTGAAAAGTTGAGCTTGATCTGTGAACACCACCATCTAATACTTGAAAGTGAAAATCCACAGAGCTAAAATAGGCTTGAGGAACTCATCTCTATAAAATCACAACCCAAGGCTTAGGGGTGTGTTGGTAAAGAGATTTGTCTTGTCGATCTACTACAGAGAGGTGGAACATGCCCCATAAATTTGTATCATCCATATGGTTGTTGGTTCATCCAATCCTTAATGCCTGTGTTCAAGTAGTGATTTCAATTCACTACTACCGATGTTACATGTAAGGTATATTAAATCATGCACAAGTTCATAAAATAAGGTTGCTTAGGATGGTAGTGCCTTTTTAAGCAAATTGATAGAAATGAATATCTTGTAGGCTTTACTACCAATCATTATAACCTTTAAGAGAAGATTATTATCCCACCCAACAATGTCATATCAATCTTACTGTCTACATGTTTTCAAGGTTAATAGAGATATGGATAACTTTTAAAGCTAAATGGTTGTTCACTAGATTGATGGGCGTTTGAATGGTTGATGGGAAGGGTTAAAAAAAATATACATTGTAAAAAGAAATTAGATTTATGTCTTGCATATTAGGAAATACCTAGACAGGCCCAAAGGAAAAGCACTTGAATGTCGATAAGCCTCTAAATCTTCCTTCATTGCTTGTCTGGAAAGAATATGCTAGGCCCAGAATATTACATATGGAAGAACTGCACATCCTCCTTGACTTAACGCAAATGTGAGGTATTAGATTAAATTATAGATATAAGTGACAGACGTATTGAGAAGAGTATATGCCAAAACTACAGCATAGGGATAAACTCAATGTTGTTTCTTGAATATCATAAAACAAGGGAAATAATGGTAATAAAATTTATGAATGGAAGCTAAGGATAAATGTAAAACCTATGATGTTTCCTACAAGAACCTATTTAGACCATGAAATCTCCAAGAATCAAAATAAATCCTTGAGCACACCAAGTAAAGGGCAAGTTACAACCTAGAAGCATGAAATTCTTAGGAAAGGTGGGATTCCCTATGAGGTATGTTGTGTCGATAACTAAGAAAAGACGCTACAATGATTAACCTAGTATGTAACTATTCACTCCAAAATCAAAAAAAAAAAAAAAAAAAAAAAAAAAAAAAAAAAAAAAAAAAAAAAAAAAAAAAAAAAAAACAATTTTTATGCATTCCTAGAGTTTTAGCCACAATGGAAAAGTAAAACCATATTCCTAATGTGAGAAAAACATGGCCACGGCTCCTTAAATACAACCCTAAATTTATTGTTATTATCAATATCTAGCGGGGGTGGGGGAGGGGCTGAAACTCAAATAAGATCCCAAGCTCAAAAGTGTGGAGAATAATAAACAATGCATACATTTTATATTAGAATTTATACACATTTACAGCACTGTAAACATAATCAATATTATATAATGGAAGAATGATAGGGCTATGGTATGATACCCTTACCCTCTCCATTGCTAAATGGAATCACAAAAGAACCCATTAGTGAATAACCATAAAATAATATTAAACTAAATGATGTCTTTCCATTTCTCCAAGGGAACGGATAAATAATATTATAAGTATGAATAACGGGGTCCTAGTGTGTTAACCCTCTTCGAGGTATTTCATTACAAACAAAAAATGTCTTACGGAGACCCAATAACCATATAAACTAGAGATAGTTGAAAATGAGTCCATTCACAATAAGTGAAAATAGAAGCCATGCAAGGAGATGGTTCAAAACCAAAGCAAGGGAAGGAAGTTATCATCATCTCATCATCATACTCAGGAAAATTATTTGGGAAGTATGTCCATGGGATGACATACATCCCCTCCTTAGTTTGTATCTTAACATTATCAAAAACTCACCTCCAAATAACAAAACTCCTACCCAAACCATGCAAAGAAGAATTTAGTGTCTTAGAAGAATGAAAAGAAAGTGAAAAACAAAAATAGATAGCAAACAAAAGTAGTAATTACCTACCTTGTTTCCATTCCTTTCAAATCCTCTACATAGTGCAGGAAAGATAATGTTAATCCAATTTTAGATTTCATGCAAAGAATAAAACTTGATGTGGGTAATCTCAGTTGAGTGCAATCTGAGATTTGGGATACATAAGAGGGAAGGGGGTAAGCTAAAAATAAAAGAAGGAAATGGATTGTAGGAGATTAGTAACGGAATGAAGGAAAATAATTCACAAAGTCAAAAAAAAAAATGGGACAATAGTAATGAAAACTCTAGAACCATAACTTTGAAAGGATATGTTCAAAACCTAATTTCAAAATGTGCTTACTGAGGAAGCCAATGCATTTTCCACGTTTCAACTACCTATTTCTAAGCTTCAGATCACCTTTGTTCAAAATGATAGAAAAGGTTTCTATTAAGCCCATAGAAAACATTGCATTTAGGACAAGAAGGGGAATCAACATTAGTCAATTATTTAAGAGCTTAAATACCATTTGAGCACATGAACATAGTGATAAGTAAGCATAAATTAAACCCAAGTGTCATGCAAGACACTACGCCGAACACATATCCCCCTGGTATAACATAAAACCTTGTTGAAATCAATTGAGGGAAGGGGAAAACCATATGAGGGTGGGGTTAACATATAATATTCCCCATTGCGTCTCAATGAGTCACCAAATAACATGGTAGAGTGAATTTTTTATCAAAATTTATAAGGTAACAAAAGTCAACCTATAGTCAATAATAAACTTAGATGAGGACAACTCATAAGCTAAGTTATATCTTGTGTTAAAACCGCAAAAATAAATAAATAAAATAAAATAAATAAATAAAATAATAAATAAATATAAATAAATAATAAATATAGATAAAAAAGTAATAATAAATAATAAATAAAATAATAAATAATAAATAAAAAAATAATAAATAATAAATAAAAAAGTAATAATAAATAATAAATAATAAATAATAAATAATAAAAAATTAAAATTAAATAAATAAATTAAATAAATAAATAAATTAATAAATTAAAAAATAAATAAATAAATAAATAAAATAAAATAAGAATAAAAATAAAAATAAAAAATAAAATATAATGACTCATGTACCCTTTTCAGTTCTCACTCAGAAAGATGAGTTGAACAATGAATGCCCCATCTCCTTCATGAGTGCGAGCATGTAGGGACTCGAGCTAAAATATCGCACTGTGGATAAGAAATCATATGTTGTATAGAATGCGATGAAACATTTCAAACCCTATCTACCGAAAAACCATTTCATAGTCTTTGTGCCACACCCAGCAGTCATACCACTGCTTCTTCCAAAAGAGCTGGGTGAAATACGTGTGAACTAGATAACAGGACTACAAGAGTATGATCTTAATATCAAGCCAGTTCACATTGTCAAGGGTCATGATCTCTTCAGACTTGCAATAGAAGAAGTAAATGAACAAGAGGAAGAAAAAGAGCTCATTGGTTGGGAGCAAGAAATTGACATTTACAATGCAGAGCGAGCACCACCCACTTCGCATGGGAACTCTTGGTACGAAGAAGTGCCCCAATACCTTGAGCACAGAACCATGCCCTCTCACTTTTCCATGGAACAGAAGAGGGCACTCTGACTCGAATCGTTATCTTACCAGTTGGTGCATGAAGTGCTTTACAGAAAGCACAACATTGGAATTTTGCTCAGGTGCCTAGAGGCACAGGATTCAAAGAGAATGTTAGGTAATCTGCATGACAGACCAGTCAGAGGTCACTTCGAGGGTAACACAACAGTGCATAAATTCGTGAGAGTTGGTTTCTACTGGCCCAAATTGTTCAAATATGTACAAGCTTATGCCCGCAAGTGCTTGTTCTATTAGTGATTCCCGACAGAACTCAAAGGTCAGCAACCCTATTAGATCCTATTGTAGTAGACAAACCATTCCAACAGTGGGGCTTAGACATAATTGGGTAAATTTTCCTGCATTCATCAAAGAATCACTACTACATCATGACCGCTACAAATTACTTCATGCGATGGACAGAAGGAATTTCGCAAAGACGAATGAATGACCAGGAAGTCATTAGCTTCCTTCAGGAGAACATCATTTCAAGGTTTTGGGTTCCTGTATCACTTGTTTTTTACAATGAAACTTACTTTTCTTCGTTTAAACTTTATTATTTTTCTTGGAACTATAGTATCATGCTTAAGCATTCAGCTAACTACTACCCGCAGGAAAATGCTTTTGTCGAATCTACAAACCAAAATCTCATTCGCATCATAAAAAAGACCATTTACTCTGAACAGTGAAACTAGAATTCTGCTCTGGTGAATGCTCTCTGGTCTGACCAAGATACACCCAAAACCTCTCTAAACACATGTCCATACTTCCTTGAATATGGAAAATAATCCATCCTCCCACCAAATATCTGCTTTCCTACTCTCTAGTTATCCCAAGAATCCCAAGGAAAATTGTGTCTATTGGTTCAGTGTAGGATGGACACATTGCACTACACCAGAACTGTATCAAGGAATGGTTCGATCGAAAGTATACAGGGAACAACATCTTTGTTGTGGTTTACTTAGTCTTGAAGTGGGATAAACCCCACGAACACAAAGGCAAACACAAAAAGTTCTAGTCCCTGTGGATTGGTCCTTTCACGGCTCATGAAAAACTTGGCCAACACACGTATCATCTATAATCACTTGACAGGAGGATTTACAACCTTCTTATCAATGGCCAAGATTTAAAATGTTATTTTCAAAGATCTGGGGTTGTGCCCCACCCTATGTACATAATCGTTTCATTGCTTATTTTGTTCCTTTACTTTATTGTTTTCACTTTGCTTTACTTTTCTTTTATGCCTTGTTATTTCCATTTTGTAGATAAGTGTTTTCCTATATTGTGTTCTAGCTTTTGAATAAGTATGTGGCTGAAGTCAAAGAGTCTTATGACATTGCAGCACTTGGCTAGTCCCGTGTCCATCTTCTCTGTGCTTATTTGTAATTCTTGGCCAATGAAGTGTTGAGGGAAAATATGGTATGTCTATAAGGGAATCTCTCGTCAAACCATTAACATGTGTCCAAACTAGGAAAACCCATGCTTGTACTCAACCTTCTACTCTTTGTGTTCAAGCTTATCCAACTAGTAGAAATGGAGAAGGGGAAAAATCTAAACAAGAAAACCTAAATCAGAGGTTTTACATGCTTCTCTGAAGGAAAAATCTCTCCTACTCTCAATAAGTTGGGATCCCTTTTCCGCCCAAAAGTAAATCAGTGCCTATGCATAGTCCTCTTTTAAAAAACAAAAAATACAAAGGAAAAAAAAGAGAAAAGATTCCTGTGAAAAGAGGTGAAGCAAGAAACTCCACCGGGGTACTGACCAGGCTCGTTAGCAATGGAGAAATGTTTGTGTTCCTGCGTCACTTTGTCAGGTATTGTCCATGCCTTCTAGTAGCAGAGCAACACTAGAAATGAAAAACTTATACTTTCAAAATCTTAAGCTCACGAGCCAAACTACCCTTCCTGATTTTGAAACACTGTGATATACATGAAAATTTGGTTGTGTTTGACTGAGTTGGTATAAGGTGAACCATGTTTGTACATGGGGTAAGTGGGGAATCCAAAGTAACCTACACAACAAATCAATACTCTGTGAAATACCAAGTCCCTACGCTGAAAATTAACTGAAACTGAGAAGCTAGTATTCAACCATTGTGTCGCCAAGTGTTGTAGTGGCTACAACACCCTCCAAAATTTTGGCTTGCATCCAAATTTCAGAGCCTTCCTTGATTTTTCCCCTGATGGTTGCAAACACTCAGCCTCGTTCCATGACCTATTTTCAATTCTTTACACCCTTTTTTCTTGATCGACCACCGGTCATCTTTCGGCACGTTGATTGTTGTACCATTCTTACGATATTTTTCTAGCCATTTTGAAGGTTTTTATTTGTGTGCATGAATCAATTTCACTATATGAACGTCAATTGTACTCACACACAAAGTTGAAGCACTATCGTGCAATTGTCGTCATAGTTGTTCGAATATCTATCTCAAGTGTCACACTTGTCGCTCATAACCTTCATGACAGTGCCACTGAGCACATGTTTGTCTTGTTGATTCGAGGCGTCTGTTACACATCATTTTGTCATTTTCCTTGTAATCCCCATTCCTTGGTTCTGGAGTACCTCTACTTTGAACTCCACATGCTTTCCCTTCATGAAGAAACTCCCACTGTGTCCCTCTTCACGAGCAGATCAATTCCCTTTTGCACCATTTCCCCTGAAACTTTTGTTTTTCCCAGTGTACAAGACCAACGCTAATGGCCCTTGTCTTCCTCGCACCTATATGCAGGGATTATCGTTGTCCCTAGTAGTAACCGAAGCGACTGAGCTTTGTTCTAGCTGCATTGGTCCTCTTATGGGAAGCTTTTTAAATAAAGAGTTGCAGCTTCTAGCTCTAGAAGCTTTGTAATGTAAGTATTGTAAATGATTTGGCCGGATGGGGTCGAGGATGTCAGTTTGGGCTCCTTTCCCCTATAATGATGGAACTACCTCAAGGGATAATACCTTATCCAATGAGAAGAGGATCCATCTCCCATACATTCATCCTATATAAACCTCCCTTCTTCCCAAGCACAAGCTAGTGTTAATGTTGGTGTGCTAGTGCTATTTTGGTTTGGAGTAAAACAGCAAGCTATTCATAGTTGTAGCTATCTAGTTGTGTGAGGGAGAAGTGTGATTTTGTTTGGAGTGAATCCTAAAGGGAAGAACCTTAAAACTTTTTTTGATTGTGGCCATCATGGAATGCTAACAGAAGTGTGTGGGAACCTGGTCTTGTCAGGGGAGAACAAAAACGTCAAGACAATGGTTGTAGTCTCTATTTGATTCAATATATATGCAACTATTGATTGATTTCCTACATGATTTGTCATCTTACATACTCATGGCTTAATTTTTCTTGACTTGTTAAGTAGGTTGAATTACAATTTGTCTGTTATCACAGTTGTTGTTTGTTGTTGTTTACTTGTTTTAGGTGCTTGGAGAAGGAAGTGAGAGATAGTTGGAGCAAGCAAGAAAAGACATCATCAAACGAGATAAGTGTACTAAGAGGTAGGCCCTCTTAATTGGTTCTAACCTAAGGAAATCTTCCGTAGAATGTATCTATTGTGGCTAGACCCATCATGAGGCTAGAGGAATTTTTTTGTGTCCGAACTTATAATTTTACTTCACCACAAATTGGCGACTCCACTGGGGAGCCAATCCTTCTGTTTGTCTTGTTTGAGATTTCATGATTTCGTGTGATATTTTCTAGTTCCACTTTTTCCCTTTGGTTTTGTTTCTTTTCTTATGGTTACTAGTCTGAGTTTGAAATTCACAGTAGTAGATCTGGTCCCTGTTTTAAAAATAAAAAATTAAAAAAAAATCTTGGATCCTTCACTCAATGAGCTTAATCCACTAACAGTCGCACTAATCAATGCGTTATGTTGAGAAGCAGTTGCGCCGACCAGCCTCTGGTGCTTGTTGTCAGTTAGGTTGTCGCACTGATGCTTGTAAGTGAATATTAGGGTTTGTCCCCAATCTTGGCCAGTGTGTTTTTCTCTTATGATTTCGACCCTGTAAGCCTTTTAGATCATTTTCTCCCCGACTAGAGAGCTTCATTTAGCTTTATTTGTATGTTTTATTGGTTTAGCCCACCCTATGATGTGTTAAGTCTGGCCCTGTGTCAAGTTCTTTTTTATTTTATTATTTTCTCTAAATCCCTCAATCAGCGTTATTTTTGGCCAAACATTTGCGTTGATCAGGCCTATCAGTGCTAGTTTTAGCTTGAAATTCATCTCAGTCATGCTAATCATCGCTACTTTTGGCCCAAAAGTCGCTCCAGTCTCTGAGTTAAGAAAAATTATAATTTCTCTCATTCTATGCCAGTGTGTCTTGACCCTCAGACTCTCTTCTTCTGCCCAGAAGTGACTAGGATGCTTTGTTTTCAATTGAATGAGTGAAAGAGTCTTCTTTGTTCTCTTATTTCGAGTGTCTCTTTTCTCTTTCCAAGCGTTGATTACATTGCTTGGTTTGTCAATTGAAGCATTTATGTGTTTGGTTTGTTCGATTCAAGGAAGAAGTTGATTATAGTTTCATTTATAATGCTTTGGATTTTATTGATGCCTGTTTGTTCGGAATTGTGAAAATTTTCATTTAAAGTGCTTTATGTGAAAGATTCATTTTGCATTTTATGAAAAGGAGAACATCATTCTAGTTTACTTTAGCAAAAATATTGTATTAGTAGCGTTATTGAGAAGCTAGAATTGCATCGTCATAAGCATTGGAAATGAAATGAAAATTCTTATGTTGCTATAGGAAGATTAAGTGCATTTAGAAGATTTATTAGTGAAAGATTTTGTTCTTTGATTGTTGCATTAATTTTGTGTTCTCTATCTCTTAATTAGTGATAACTTTCATCAAAGACAAATATCTATTTTCTCATATAGCTTCATATAGGAGTTTTCAAATGATAGTTGTAGGGCCTTGTAATTGAAACCTAATTCAATATCAACCGTTAAAATTTATTGAATTAACCTAAGGAAGCATTGAAACTTAACACTTACATTTAGTGGTATATCCTAGAGATGTGTTCTGACATCTTTAAACCTAGCAGCTATTGTTCACTTCGGCACTAGACAACGCTAGTATAGACTTGTGCTCCCAATATGAAAGTGACTAGAGCCACCTTTCATCCTTTTCTCAACTCTTAAAATATGAAAATGAAATGTTTTGTTTCAATGTCTTAAAATTAACTACCCACGAAATATTCCTAGTTAAAGTTATCTTCCTTAGTAATTCTGTAGGGTCAATTCCAACAACAACATTTCCAGAGTCCACTAGTCAAGGATTCCCCTCGGATGGGAATCCTGATTCTTTTCCTTCTTTTGGAAACACTGGTGCTCATTATAAGGCGGCGTTGTCCCTTCCTAGGTTAACCATTGGTTTACCTGTTGGGTTCTTTTTGACCTCGGTGATCCCAAGCGCCCCGAATCCTATCCAAACATCTCCTTCATTCGAATCACATTATGATGATTATACGGTTGACCTCTCCCCTTCTTCCCCTGCTTCTTTCTCTTCCTCTTCTACTTTGCTTGGTGAAATTTTTCAATCCAGTAACCAGGAGGCTAAGAAGAAGAAGAAGTCAAATAAGTGAGAGGCCAACTGTGTAGCTATTACTCCGAATGCACCCCCCATCGACAAACATTCTGATCCTTTGTGGAAGGTAAAATTCCCTTGCAGGATGTGTAAGGGTGACCATCTCCTTCGAGACAGTCCAGGAATTCCTAGAGTATTAGAGGTATGGTTTCAAGACCTGAATCGACCATCCCCATTGACCTCTGGAGATGATGTCGATGCTACACCTTCAGCTAATGATGGTAAGAAGAAGGAAAGGATTAGATTCCCTTGTAGGTTATCTGAAGGAGAGCATCTCCTTCACCTTTGTCCTCTTGTGGATAAAGCTTCCAAAGTTTTGGAAAATCTTACAGCTCCTCAACCCTGACTCCTTGTTGGTTATCAATGTCTTTCCTCTAACCTTCTTTCGATTAGGGTCCATTAACTGCTTTCCTCCTCCCATCTTATGTGCCTTTCCATATCATAATACAAGCCTATAATATGGTAGTACATGGCACTATATTAGATGAAGGCACATCTGCTAGCATCATGTCTTCTACTACTTGGCAAGCTTTTGTCTCCCTACAACTTGTGCCTGTCACTCAGAATATGTTGGCTTTCAACAGAGGAACCGGTCAACCCTTGGGGGTCCTTCCGAAGTTCCATATTACATTGGAAAGGAAGACCGTCTATATAGACGTGATGGTAGTCCAAGGTCCTTTATATTTCAATCTTTTCCTTGGACACGACTATGTTTATGTCATGGGAGCTCTTCTTTATTAACTTTTCCTTGTGGTTTGTTTTCTGCATGAAGTGAGAATAGTGATCATTGTTCAATTGTTGCTTATTGGTCATTGGGCACCTCCTTCGCAACCATTGTCCCCTATTGTCTCTTGTTTGCAAGTAGTACCTTCCCCCAATAATTCAATTATGTGGCTACCCATTCTGTCTCCACATCTACTGATGATCACTCAAATGGTATAGTACATTATGTACTGGGGACATTGGAACCCGATCTGTCTTTGGTACCAAATGACATGTATTCTTCACATAGCGTGGTTCTTCGATATAGTGAAGACCTCTTGGGAGCCATGTTCTCGTATGGTATATGATCATATTAACGAGGATAGTTCATTTTCTTGTGTCAACCTCGTTAAAAAATGAAACAAGTGTCATAAGGATAGTTCCTGGTCTTGTGTCAACCTCATTAAAAAATGAAACAAGGGGTCATTAGCATAGTTCCTTGTCTTGTGTCAAGCTCGTTAAAAAAACAAGGGTATCGAGGATAGTTCTTTTACTGTGTCAACCTCATTAAAAAATGAAAAACCTCCCTTGTCCAAATTGAGTCTTTGATTAAGATCCTGTAAGATCCCAGTCGAGTCTTTTCTGGACCTCAAAAGTGAACCTTCATTCCATCCATGTAGTTGATTGAAATGATGCTTCGGGGGCATGTACCTTAATTGAGTCATTATGTTGGGGGCATGCAAACTTATTCAAGCATAGTTTTTCATTTTGAGCTTGTTTAAACATGAAATTGAATCCAAGCAGAGTTCTCCATGGTTCAACCTTGTGTAAAAATGAACCCATGCCCGATTTACATCCCACCATTGCTCTTTTTATCAACTAATTTTTTATGAACCTTGGTTGTTTCATTACATCATTACCATTTCTTTGGCTGATCATATGCTTTCACTTGGTTTTTTTTACTTTCTTGAGGAACCATAGAAATGAGTGGTTTTATTAGCCAAACTCTCGACCATTACATGTTTTGAGCAATTCCTCCATTGTTGAACCAGTTGCTACCCATTATACTACTTGTTCCGCCAGGACAAGTCACCTTTAAGATCTTTTCTGACTCATAAAAAATGACAATATCGCCAAGTATGTTTTTCCTTTTTGACTCGTAAAAGAGAATAAAAATGGGGGGTTTACTTTCAAGCTCTTTTCTGACTCTTTAAAAGGTGAAAAGATAGTCGAGCCCTTGTCATTTCGAACTCATTAACGAATGCAACACATCATGTGCCCAATACAAGTTTACCCTTTTTCAGGCTGGGATGCACTATTTACGAAAAAGGTACTCCTTGACTGAAATGGTAAAGAAGTTCTCTCGAGTATCATTTTCTACCTTTTTGGGCTCAAGAGATAGAAATGTACAAAAATGGACCATGTGGAGTTTTCTTTTATGTGCATTTTTCAAACTCTATAAACATGAAAAAGATACTGAGTTACACCTTTGTGAGACTCGTTAAAATATTAAACGACATTGGATTTGTCCGAAGAATGAACATACAGTGCAAGCATATGCTATCCCCTTCAAGCTTGCGATTAAAAAATAATTGGGGTACCTGCCAGAAACGCTGGTGGAAAATTTGGAAATCTAACCAATTGTGTCGGTAGCTCACTCTTGAACATGACACTTTCTACTTCATGTCGAGTTGGGATATCCTCCTTTGTATTGTTGACCTTCTAGGTTTGGGCTGTTCATTTTTTCCTTTCATTCAATCTTTGTCACATCATCATGACCATCGATCATATGGATCCAAAAGCTTCCAAACTTCTAGTTGTGTTACCGATATGTTCAAGAGTTGTCCTTCTGCAGTTACACTTACCTTTGATTATCTGTATCATCCAAAATTATTGTGCACCCTTTTGTCTCATGTCGATGATGTGGGATACTTATGGCCCTCCTTCAACATGGTCGCTTCCTGTCAACTTCAGCTCATTATCCGGGAAGTTGACTGAGATACTCCCTTCCAGTACCTTAGAGCTTGCATGCCCTAATGGAAATTTCTTTGCACTCGATGATCAGTTCACACCATTGGCTTTCGATCGAGTGATTTCAAAGGTGTTCGACTTCAATTCCTTTATTCACATTTCATGGAGTGTGTTGATAGTACCTTGAGGATTGTTGTCATTATTGGTGGTTTCTCTTGTGCTTGTTAACAATTTACATCATTGACATGTAATCAAGCGACTTTCTAGCATGTTCGATGTCAACACATCTATTCACATGTTAGAATTTTTACTTTGATTGGGTCGTGTTGGAGCACAAGACCCTGGGATCAAATCACAAAAGTCCAGGTTGCGAAGTGATGTGGCATGGTTATGATGAAATACATTTCTCTTTCAAATGGATGGTTGTGACCATACCTTGGTTTCATTATGATCCTCTTTTATGGATGGTTGCACCCATACCCGGATCCATTTACATGATCATTCTCTGGATGGTTGCATCCATGCCATGATTCTTGTATCATTTGATAGAGTTCTTAGTTATGTATATGTATTTATTCTTTCTTGTATTTTTTCTGATGGCAGAATATGGCTCCCCACACTGATTTATAAAGTGTTTCATCCCTCATTCTAGTTTGGCCTTCATGTTTTAGGGGGAATTTGTTACGCTGCATTTTGTCACTGTCCCTATGCTCTCCTTCATTGATCATGAAGGACCTCTATAGTGAACCCTACATGCTTTCCCTTCATGAAGAAACTCCCATTGTGTCCCTCTTCATGAGCAGATCAATTCCCTTTTGCACCATTTCCCCTGAAACTTCTGTTTTTCCCAGTTTACAAGACTGACACTAATGGTAAGTGTCTTCCTGGCGCCAATATGCAGGGATTAGCACTATCCCTAGCACCGACCGAAGTAACTAAGCTTTGATCCAGTCACATCAGTCCTCTTATGGAAAGTTTTTTAAATAAAGAGTTGAATCTTCTAGCTCTAGAAGCTTCGTAATAGAAGTCTGATAAATGGTTTTGTCAGATAGGGTCGAGGATGTTAGTTTGGGCTCCTTTCCCCTATAATGATGGAACTACCTCAAGGGATAAGACCTTCTCTCATGAGAAGAGGATCCATATCCCATCCATTCATCCTATATAAACCTCCCTTCTTCCCAAGCACAAGCTAGTGTTAATGTTGGTGTGCTAGTGCTATTTTGGTTTGGAGTAAAATAGCAATTTATTCATAGTTGTAGCTATCTAGTTGTGTGAGGGAGAAGTGTGATTTTGTTTGGAGTGAATCCTAAAAGCAAGAGCCTTAAAACTATTGTTGGTTGAGGCCATCATGGAATGCTAGCAGAAGTGTGTGGGAACCTGGTCTTGTCAGAGGAGAAGAACAACGTCAAGGGAATGGTTATAATATCTTTTTGGTTCAATATATATGCAACTATCAATTGATTTCCTACATGATTTGTCATCTTACATACTCATGGATTAATGTTTCTTGACTTGTTAAGTAGGTTGAATTACAATTTGTTTATTATCATAGTTGTTGTTTGTTGTTGTTTACTTGTTTTAGGTGCTTGGAGAAGGAAGTGAGAGATAGTTGGAGCAAGCAAGCAAAGACATCATCTACCAGGATAAACGTACTAAGAGGTAGACCATCTTAATTGGTTCTAACCTAAGTAAATCTTCCATATAATGTATCTGTTGTGGCTAGACCCATCATCGGGCTAGAGGAATTTGTTTGTGTCTGCACTTATAATTTCACTTAACCACAATGTCCTGTCGTCGAGTCATGTTAAGTGTGTGATCACAATGTCGTGTATGCACAAGTTCACTTGCTCTAACACTTAGCTATTTTTCCTGAAAATCTTTTGACTGGAAAACCCTCCTTCAACTGGACCCTAACTGATCTACACTATGCAGACTCCTCTCTCAGCAACCCTGCTCTGTTGCCAAGAACTACACAGAGCTTGAGATTGTCATCTGAGGCATCTTGCACTATGCAATTCTAGAAGTTAACAAGCTTACAATCTCCCAAAACTGCACAAAAGTTTTCCCCAAGTCCGATCCAATATGCGCTTCCTGCAAGATCACTCATCAAGCCTCACTTTGGACTCCTCAAAACCTAAACTGCATTGTGACCCCAAGCTACACTGCTCTCCAGAATTGTGCAGACATACCCAACTACCTTCCCTACACTGGTGACAGAAATTGCACAGTCATGTGACTTAGGTCTCTGCTGCCTGGCACTACATTATTCCAAGAAATTGCGCAGATCTGACTGGAAGGCCGCCTTCCAGGCTTGCTTTTCTCTCTCCCTAAAATTCATGCATTTTTGATTGGAACTCTCCCTATTTCCCCTCTCTGCACTCATCTTGAAACTTCTGCAACTATGTCGAGAAGGCCCTTGCTTCCTGTCTGACATTTCCCCTCGAAAATGCATAGTTGTGACCAACAGTTCCTCACAGCCCGATCTAGCCTTACTCTGGAAAAATACACATAAATGTTTGCCAGTGCCTCCTACTGCCCCGCTTAGCACTCATCTTGGCAATTGCGCAGCTATGTTGGAAGGCCCCTGCTACCTGTCTGACACTGTCCCTCAAAATTGCACAGTTGTGACCAGCAACTCCCTGCAACCCAATCTAGCCTTACTTTGGAAAAATACGTAGAAATGTATACAAGTGCCTCATGTTGCCTACTTTTTCTTCCTCATAGAAACTACGTAGGTTCCCAACTAGACCCCCGAATGACCTACCCAATCCTCATCCTAAAAACTATGCAGATTTCCCTAGTAGTTCCTCCTGACACCCTGCCTTGTCTTCCTCCCAAGAACTGCGCAATTCTTCCCAGCTGTGTTCCACCTTGCAGATGTCACTGTTGTCCCATATTTCACAAATCTACCTTGTGGTTACATCTACGTGTTTTTTCCCGATAGTCCTCCAGAGCCTCTCATCCTAGCTTGGAGCTATGTTCTGTGCATTTTTAGTGCCTTGTCCTCCCTCTTGGGGATCTGTAACCGAAACGGAAACAATACATCATGCTAGACTAGGAGATTTTTGTATTTGATGTCGTCTCGTTATGAGTGATCGTAGGAAGAGGTACAATGATGAAACATTGTGCAACGATGAACGAGATGAAGAAGGAGTGCATGTTAGAATACTTGCTCATAGTTGAACGAATGTAGGAAGCACATCGAGTAGCAAGTGAAAGGGACACATACATGTGCACCATCAAGCAAAACAAAGACCATCGAAGACCCCACACACATTTCCATGTGAAGATGAAGATATGATACATCAAGATCACACCCATCACTCAGCATTATAGCAGCTTGACATGGACATCACAGTCAGTGAGTACATGTCAGCAATGTCATGCTGAGTTGTGTCATGAGTTGCCTCGACCACATCACTACTATGGGCCATACTTGTTGTAATCAAATGTAATGTAATGTGAAAATCCAAGAGACATACATATGAATTCGAAGAGTCATGTAAGTCAAAAAGTCATAGGAAGTCAAGCATTCATGAGGGAAGTCGAAGAGTCATAAGGGTTAGTTAACCCCCTTGGCTATATATACCCCCTCATTGTATAAGCAAAGGAACTTTCACCTTGGCTCCTCCCACATAGCCTTGAGATTTTGTATTATGTTCTTTGAGGAGTGATGGGCGGCTCTAATGTACCACTACAGGGGCTACTGATGTATGTTATACAGATGTGTCTTGGAACTTTTTCTTAATTCAAAAGCCTATCTCAGGCAAGCACGTATTCACGCATGTTTTGTATCTCTTTATAAGACTATTTTTTAAACGTTTGTAATTCATGTTTTCTTAACCTGTACTAAGATAGATGAACTACTTCGGTGATTTTAGTACTTACATTTTTGAAGATGTGTTGTATTGTTTATCATTATTTTCTCGTCTGTGTGGACTACTCAATCGGACATTAGATAGACCATTATCGTGTTTTTTTGGTTATAACAACTTCCACCCTCATGTGGACTTCTTCGTTGGATGGTGTACATGTTTTCCCTTGTACTTTGGTTTTACTGACTATCGCATCCACTGTGGACTATTCCGCTAGATGTTGGACAGACCCTTGTTGTTTTCGAGTGTGTCTCTCCCTGGGTGGTAATACTACTTCTCATCTAGATGCTCACTTTTACCCTCTCCCTTACAGTAAGATAAGTTGAACATAAAGTTACATTACGCACTCACCATGCATGCTCACATTATTTTCTTGAAGTTACAAGCATAACACTCTCATGTGTTGGACAACAAGAGCTAAGGATATAAAGGGAATTGAAGAAATATATGCCATCGATTTTTGAAAGAGATTCTAAAAAGAAAAAACCGCATGGTTGAGTAACACAGGAAAATATTTTTATCTTTATCAATATTATAACAACCCAAAAGCTAGGTTTAATACATACTAATTAAATGGTGAATCCAATATTTGGTGGGAGAATACCAAAATTTCTAATGTAACTAATAAAATGAAACAACATGGAAACATCTTAAGGAGATATTTGAGAAAAAATATTTACGTGAAAGATACATTGATAATAGAGCCAAGGAGTTTCATGATTTGAAACTAGGAAGTACGAATATAGATGTCACCACCACCAAATTTTTAAGGTTGTTGATGTATGTACCCTACCTTTTGGGAGCAAATAAAAAGGAGAACAAATAACTCTAATTCTTACCCTCCTTATAATAGAATCAAATTGAATTTTACAACCAAAAAAGGATGGATAAAGTTATGAGAAAATAAAATTTGTGTCATTAGCAATTTAGTCACAAGACAAAACAATGCAAGCCAAGGTCTACTAAGAAAAATGAGATATCACATTTCAAAGGAAAGGGATTCTAATACCCGTAATTTATGATATGGATTTGATCACTATAATTTTTATCTCCATCTCGATGCTTTCAGAATAAAAAAATTAGAAGAATTAACTCACGAGACCCTTTTTACTCGTAGGACCCAGTTTGTCAAATTGGGGTCTAAAACATTATCGAACAATTTTGAGGCATTAAATGAAATTTTTTTAAGGTAAAACCTTTGTTTCCTCAGCATCATACATTTTTTTCCTATTGTACACACAAATACCTTTCTAACTGTGAATGACTTTTGTCAATCAGAGTTCGTATGTGAAAATTATGTCACTCATAATTCGACATTCCTATTTTCACCACGATACTTTGAGAGAATCCTATGTAATCCCCCCTTATTCATGAAAAATGGACTAGCCACATTATTACAGTGAGCTAGATCCTAGAAAAGTATATATTGTAACTCTTGGCAACAGATGAGGTAGTCAAACCTAGCCACTAATAGGCTATCGGGTTGTAGTATAACCGAGCGACTCGAAAGAAAAGGGGTTCCATTATTTATAGTGCATTTGTTCCATGGATGCACAAAATTAGCCAAGAGGCATAGGAGATAGAGAACACGGAGATGATTTGTGCACTATAGTAGCCCATCGACCACAAGCCATAATTCTTTGTACTCATAACCATTTTGTTATTAGGAAAAGAGAATAGGGGAGATTCACCTTCCAACTAGGTTTTCCTCTCAACAAGGTTTCTTAGGTCTTATCTCGTGTCAAATATGTTCATGTGTCACACCTCCATTTGTTACTATTTCTTTTTTTGTAAATCATCTGTCTCGATATAGTAATTTTCTTTCTCTTATGTTACATATTTTTTCTCACCTCTAATAGTTTATTTCTATCTAGACAAAATTGTCATTAACATTATCATCTAAAACAAAAATGCAAGTTATTTTTATATTACAAACTACATATACGGTTCTTTATCTCTCCTTTTCTCTCCCTTTCCTCCTCTCTCCCTCACTCTCTTTCCATCTTTCCCTTGTGACTCCCTCTCTCTCTCCACCTTTTTCCCTCTACGTCGTTCTTTTTCCCTCCCTCTCTCTCCCCCTCAAACTGCATCTCTCTCCACTTCTCTCTTTTGAGTCTTCTCTCCCTTCCTCTCCCTCCCTTTCTCTCCCACACCCCTCTATCTCTCCCCCCCATCACTTTCTCTCTCCCTCTTCCCTCCAGCGCTTTCATTATCTCAATCCCTCTCTCCTTCTCGCTCTCTCCTCATTTTTGTGTCTCCCTCTCTCTCTCTCTTCCCCTTCTCTCAGTTATAAAATCAAAAGGCATAAAATATTTTCTTACTTTGATAACAACTTGTGATAATTTTTAATTATATTGTCTTCTTATGTCTTATTTTCATCAAGCAACTATCAAACCGTAAAGAACATGAAGATCGCAGCAACAATAGAACATAGTATGTAGGATCTCAGCTAGGGAAAACCCCTCTCCTAGGGGAAAACCAAATTAAAATGCTCTTCTTCTTATAGGACCAAGACAAAATGAGAGCTTCAAGACCTTTAGACCAAGACAAATATTCGATCCAAGCACTAAGTCATCCTTCCAAGAAATAATTCTTCATATCAGCTTAAGTCAACAAGGTCAATGAAACTCAAACTTCTATTTTGTTGGTCAAATCATATTTTGGGACCTCAACTATAGATTTGCAACTCAATCTACATCTTTTAGCCCTACAATAGGTCAAAAACGCTTTTCCTTTTTGCACGTGTGAGCAGAAATAGTGAAGAATTAGGTATTCCTTCCTTCGCTAAGGATTCTTCTTCTCTTCACACTTCCTTTCTTATTGTTTCTATTGCAGATCGAACTAAGTAATTGAAGGTGTTAAATGAAGAAGAATTTCACTTCTATATATAAATTTCTATGTGGTCGAATAGGCCTTCCTAGTATGGGTTCTTCAGGATAGGCCGACTTGGTCTTGGAGGACTCTTTTGACACTTTAAACGCAAAAGTAAATCTTCTGTTTTGATGCAAAATGGTCACTCGGATATTATATGCATAACAACGACTCTCTTGATTTATGAAAAATAATATTTTGACTTGAAAAGACCTAAAAGCATGAAGAACATGCTTGACCTAATTAACTTGAGCATGAAACCCGTGCTTATAAATAATAGCTATTTTTCTCCTTTTTCTTTTTACATCAAATATAAAATATCAAGAGTACATGAGTCATTATGAAGAACGAACCTAATTACAATTTTCAACACTCTCCCTATCTCCTTCCTCTCCTCTTCTCTGCCCTCCTCTCCTCTCTGCCTCACTTTCTCTCAATCTCTCCCTTGCCACTCCCTCTTTCTCTCCACGTTTATCTCTCTATGCCTTTGTTATTTCCTCGCTCTCCCCCCCCTCCCCTTCTCTCTCTGCCATCCAACTTTGTTACTATCCCCTTCTTACCTCTCTTAAATCTGATCAGGTTTTATTTTGTTTAAGGAAGTATCTAAATTAAAAAGGTTAAATTGGTTGTAAAATATTAAACCTATATTTTGGATAAATCATGTCAATGAAAATAAAATAATGAAAAACTTAAACAAATCATGCTCTATCTTTCCTCTATTATTGTTAGTCACTTTGCTTTCTCTCATCCCTTGGATCCTTAGTTAGTATGGATCTATGTTGTTTCTTCATAACATCATTTATATTTATAAAGTTCACATCATTATACATAAAAGTATTCTCATTTTTAATTTTATTAAAACCTTGATTTAATTTCTATAGAAATTAGGATGGATCTATGTTGTTTCTTCATAACATCATTTATATTATATAAATTTCACATCATTATACATAAAAGTATTCTCATTTTTAATTTTATTAAAACCTCGATTTAATTTCTATAGAAATATTTTTAGTGGTCGTGAGACTAGAGGGTTTAGATATATCTCAAAACTACTTATAACATTTTTCCTTTTAGATTCGATTCAAAAAATGTTATCAAATTAAATTAATATAAGATATTTTGATTGTGAAATAACTTATGGTTTTTGGGCATGTGGTACACATAATTCATGGTATTGGCCCATGGTATTATACAAATCATATTTGCAAATTAATAATATCCATTTTCAAGTGGGGGAAAATATTCATAGTTAAGAATTGTGTCATATTGTTATAAAAAAATTTGAATGCTAAATAAGTTATGATTTTTTCGCATGTAGTATTGAAAGGCCATGGTATTGTAACAAAATATATTCACATGTTTATAATATGAATGGAAAAGTGTGGGTGAATATCTATGGTTAAGGCTCTCGTGATAAGCCATGGTATTAGCCCAAGGTATTATCAGAAATATTATTTACAAGTTAATAATATATCTAGTAAAGTGGGGGTGAATTTCCCTGGTTAAGAAACTTTTCGTGTTTTAATAAAATATTTTTATTATGAAATAATTCATGTCTTTCAGGGTATGTTATATTGGTAAGTCATGGTATTGGCCCATGATAATGTAACAAAGGCGTATTTAGAAGTTAATAATATCAACTCTAATATGGGGGTCAATCTCCATGGCTAAATTTTTTGTCATATTGCTATAAAATATTTTGGTTGTGAAATAAGTTATGGTTTTTGGGAATGGGGTATTTATAAGTCATGGTTTTGGCCCATGGAATTGTAACTAATCATATTCACAAGTTAAATTATTTGTAAAATACTTTTCCTTTTTTTCAACATTATTTTTCTTTGATTTCGTTAAAATTTAGTGGGGATATTTTGGAATGATAATTTTGAGCTCTTTATCTGCACATTTATGTGTCTCACATTTTTTAAATTGTTGATGTGAGATGGTTTTGTGATAGGAAACTATAGCAAGTGTCAACTACTTTTGTAGTACTTGTTTGTCACACGATATAAATTATCTATAACAAATTGAATTTTATTATTTTTATTAATTT